>CM075336.1:81489251-81728815 GCA_037788925.1 Mytilus galloprovincialis | reverse complement strand
TGATGTGGATGTAGATATATCTCGACAATATATAGTTTTATGTGCAATAACAATATTACAGTGACACATTTTGTATATTGAACAAATCATGCGGGGCTTTCATGTAAATATTCTCGTCCGTGATACGTTATTTTTGTTATTCCATTTTTGTTATTTCATTCATGATTGTTTTTGATATCATTGTCATTTTTTATAATTGATAAACATTTGTTATTTATTTAGATAAAATATTTTTTGAATTTATTATTTGTTTTTTCTTGTGGCTGATATTTCAATTTAGACAGGAATTATATTCAAAAGTAATAAAACAAACTTGTATCTTACTAGAGAGGGATATAGGACTGCATTGATTGTGTAAAAGAATCTTACTCCACTTGAGTACGTATTTATCTGTGTACTGTTACCCTATAACAGCACATTGAATATTCTGCTCAGTGCTTCGACTTAATACAAAGCAGGGTACATATTTATGTCGCTATTACATGTTCTCGTCCTAATCTGCATTAAGCATGTTATGTTCAAACGCTACTGTAGACGAAACCTTATAACGCTCAGCATAAGAGTAGGTAGTGACACCCTTGGGTAAGCTTTACATATCTATTTGTATACTTGAAGCACCACAGCTACATATATAATTCATTTGAAGTTTCGAGGTTAAGTGAAGCGATCATTCACTGTTAGTATTCGTTATCGTTTTTGGGTCAGCTAAAGCTCACATCCACCCCATTGGTGGCCTTTGGTTTTCCTGCTCGTTATATGGGATGTAGTGCATTTGCTTCCTTCCCCAATTATCGATTATTCTTAAACTTTCATGACAATATAATAATGCCCGAAGAGAATATTGATCGCATATAGTAACACAAACCTATATTTCGGTTGCATGTTGGTTTCCACTTATCAATTTAGCAAAACAATAAGTTGTATTGGTTGAATATTTTCAATTTGTAAAAGAAAAGACTTCTCAACAATGTTTGATATCTATTTATATTGGATCTACGCATTCCTAAAAAAATAAACAAGCAATACATGACTTATACAATTGATACTTCGATAGATCATATTTTATTTTCTAATCTAATTGTTCTATTGTTAAACAGGAAAGTATAGCAAACACGGTCCAATGATTTTGATATCCTGTAAAACTTTGAACTATAAAAATGTTTCCTGCTGAAACCAATTTATCGTCAAAAAAATATTATTACATTGACTTAACTATGGTTATACTACACTTTCTACATCTATTGGTTTTATCATATGGAGTAGAATCTTATCCAATAGGACAGTGTGTGGGATTAGACAGGTAAACTATTATCTCTATAATAATTTCTAATACATGTAGTTCTATTTATAATGAGTTTATTCTATACTGCAACTAGTTGTGTTTATTTCCTTAAGATAGTATCACAGCTTTATGTTGTACAATGCCAATTTCATTATAATTACAATAGATGTATGTTTCATCATAATACGTTATTCTGATTGGCTAACTGCACATCACGTGTAACTCCGTAAGCTATTGCAATTCCCGTACGAAATAAGTAGTAGGATTCCACCTAGACACTAGTAGGAATGAAGTAGGAATCCACCTAGATTCAAAGATTCCATATAGAAAGTAGGCGGACATGGAAAATTCTGACTGGATTTTTTAGTATTCCTACTTCAAAAATCCTACTACTTACTAGGTGGAATTTTAAAAGTCTGTATGGATTTTTTTCTGTTTTGAAAATCTGATTTGATTATTTATTTTCCTACTACATGTTAAAGATTCCTACCAGAATTGATTTATAAATTCCTACCAGAATAGATTTATAAATTCCTACCAGAAAATTTTTCTACCTGGAAAGTTATCTTGAACTGAATTTCTGTTTGCTAATGACACACATTTTGCAATGTTTAATGCAAGCAAGTTCCAGTTCACAATTCAAAAGTTGGAGGTGAAAGAATGAAAAGTTGTGTTGGAATACAATGCTGCAAGCTAGGGTCACACAACTACAATATAGAAATGTAAGAAAATATGCCTGCCAAAAATATTTAGTAATCAATTAATTCAACAATAGTGCATAATCTTACTCATTATTTGTTCATTTAACTAATATAGATCTACACGTTTATGTATAACACTTTTTATAACTTGCATATATTGCAGTTTCTCTAAAAATTTCAAAAGTCCATTTTTTTTAAAAGGAATTTATTCCATGAATTTCCTTTGTTCTTTGTTGTTGAGATTCAAACTTATCATTAGACATGTTACGAAAAGGTATATTCACGACGCTGAGGTTGACAAATTACACTTTAAATGTGGGGACTGCGTCAAAACAGAAAAGAGATTACCTGTGTACACCTGTGTTTTCATTGAATGTTATTTGAAAACTGCATTGATGTTTTTGGAGGCAATTCCGTATGGAACGAATATTCAATAACATTTGTACCTTAAGAAATGTAAGAAATAGATTCCATTATATTTTTCAAGAAACTCTAATGCAAACAAACGTGAATATATATATGTAACGGTCATTTCTATATACATGTGTAGTTATGAAAAACAAACAAAGAAATGTATGTCTTTTGATCCATATCTAAAGGGGTCTGTTTTAAAACACCTAAACACGATTGTTATACAATTTAAATTTGAAACATGTTGCATTCTAGTTTAGAAAAATTACTCCCGGTCACATAGCTTCGAGGGCATGTATATTTTCCTTTATTACCTTCCAACTTTGTCTTAATTTAAACAGTTTCATCTCAATTTGTATTTTCTTTATAAGGGATTTGTGATTGATTGATTGTTGGTTGCTTAACGTCCAGTGGCAAATATGCAATGCATGTTCAGAACGATTAAAGGTTTGTGTAAAATATGACTCACTATTCACCGGGTGAACATCCCTGCCGCAGAGTTTCAAAAGCATCACATAATGACTTTGCATTTACACCTTAACACTACCTTATGCAGATATTTTGTATTTTATAAATTCCTGGAACGTCTTGTGGAAATTCGCCAATCGTTTCATTAGAAAATGACAATAGGAAAATTAACACCGATGACCGATGGGTCTTTCCTCAATTTAAGCTAACAATGCTAGGGTTTTCCTAACAAAGTTATTATGGCGTTTTTATAGATGTGTACATATTACTACTCTACGGAGGTACCAGGTTTTTTTTCAGGGAGAGGGAGGGGGCTAAGAATAAATTTGAAAAAGGCATCAACTAAGAGCTTAACCACGAGTAGATAGAAGAAAATTAAAAAAAAAAAAAAAAAAAAAAAAAAATTGCGTATATCAGAGTGTCGGGTATATGTCGAAGACGCTATAAGGCCCTTAAAAACTTTCAGTCATTGGAAGCTTATGGAGACACCCGAGAGACAGTGGAGCGACAGATTGAACTTTTTCAGGAACTGTATTACTACAATAAAAACTAATGTCTAAGTGGCTTACTATGTATATATTATCAATCTGGAATCGAATGAACTTGTATAATTCTCAGCCCCTTTTTCTAGCACACCCACTCCTGCACGCGTACAACTGTCATGCCTTATGATAGCCAGCAATGATATCACAAAAGCAACTGTCATAATATAAGAATGCTACTTGATGATGTTCTACATATACATATGATTTGAATTAACCAAGACGCACATGATTTAAATTTTATCTATTATCTATGTTTTGACACCGTCCCCAAATTTAAAGTGTAATTTGTCAACCTCAGCGGCGAGAATATACCTTTTCGTAACATGTCTATTGACCCAGTTGTGTATTTGTGAATATACACTTACATTTTGTATATGTTTAGATTCCTACCAGAAAATATTTTTTTTCTGGGTGGAATTTTGAAAAATTCCTACCAGGTTTTCTAGTAGGAATTTTATTTTCCTACCAAATTATTCCTGCTAATTTGCATATTCCTGGTAGGAATATACAATATTCCTACTAGAAATTCCTGCTAATTTAAATTTTTCGGCTATTTTCCGTGTGGATTCCTACTACTGTCTGACAAGAATATCACTCCTTTCTGGTAGGAATTCAAAGCAATTTTCCTACTATATTCCGTGTACATTCCATATGGATTGTTTCATACAGGAATTACACAAAAAAACTTATCATTCATGATGACACGAGGTCCCACAATAAAGTGTACAGGTAAATTAATTTAAAACTTGCTGTAAATCGTGTTTTCATTATCCTATCTAAAAAAAATGTAATTATGAGTATAGAGTGCTTCTTTTGTGACTTCATAGGGTTGTAAACGCGTTGACCATGCGCACATTTTAAAAATGAAGTGCTTCCGCGCTTCATACAAAATGTACTTTGGTCACCGCTTTACACCCCAATAAAGTTACAAAACGAAGCATTCAATTCATAAATAAAACATTTCATCAGGGGTTCATCCAAGGATAAAAAAGTTTGACAATTGTGTTACGATTTAAAAGCATAACAATATATTGGTATTTGTTATGCGTTTACTTTTCCACATTGGCTAGAGGTATAGGTGGAGGGTTGAGATCTTACAAACATGTTTAACCTCGACCCAGTTTTGCGCCTGTCCCAAGTCAAAAGCCTCTGGCCTTTGTTAGTCTTGTATTATTTTAATTTCAGTTTCTTGTGTACAATTTGGAAATTAGTATGGCATTCATTATCACTGAACTAGTATATATATTTGTTAAGGGGCCAGCTGAAAGACGCCTCCGGGATTTCTCGCTACATTAAAAACCTGTTGGTGACCTCCTGCTGTTGTATTTTCTATGGTCGGCTGGTGTCTCTTTGACACATTCCCCATTTCCATTCTCAATTTTATATGTCAATTTCAGTTGCAGTATAATATCAATATTAGGTCAATGTCATGAAAATATAATCTTTTTTTGTCTTCGGAAGAACCTCGCCCTTCCCAAGTTTCTCAGCCTCATACAAAAAAAGTCTTTACTTTTTCTGATATTGACTTAATATCGTATAAATATTACATGCATGTGCCATCAGAATCCGTAAATTCGATTGGCTGACAACAATCGTTAGGCACTTTAATATCAAATCGTATTTCCGTATAAAACATGTACATGTAAAACACAACAGCTATTAATGCACGTGCCATTCGTGACAAAGTTAAAGCAATGCATGTATAAAAAATGTAAGGAATAGCTTTATATAACTTTTAGTTTTATGGTAGTAGTATAAAATGTTAATGTACTTTTTCATTGTTTTGTTATGGTTGTGAAAACATCAATCGTGAGCACATTTTTAGTAAGTTGGCTTCGAGCAACGTTATTACAACCATATAAATCTACAACAAAAGAAACATTCAACACTTAACTGAAGCTTAGAATACAGGAATTACAAAATATTATTTTTTAATAACGTTTGATGCTAAATATCATTTGAATAGTCAACGTTAACGAAAATATAAACCGACGCAAAGCCTTATCCAAAATAAAGATGACATATAAGTAGACACTGCATTCTCCAATAGATATTAGTTTTCACTCATCTACAACATTATTAAAGTATTTTCCGTTTCAACACTCAGTTTGTTTATAACCTTTATAAAGTAAATTTCAGTATACTCAGAATTATTGATTTCTTTAGAATAAATGATGAAAATGACACTTAACCAGGACGTATCAGAAAGAAAGACAAAACAACATAAAAACAAATAAAAGCCTATCGTTCACAATTAAAAATATATGCAGCAACACAACATTTTTCGAATAAATACTAAGGATTTTCTGACAAAGGAATAAATCCCCTTAGCATGTATTTTGTCAATATTGTTCGAAATTGTTGGTCGTGAATGCTCATAAACTTTGTTTTTTATTTGCATTTTAAACTTTTTATTCGAGCGATACTGATTGATCTTTAGATTGCATTTCTGTAAATATCCACAATGCAATTTCCCATGGGAACATGGAAAAATAATATATCCTGGAATGGAAAGTTTATATGCACTACTATTTTGGTCAAAGGTCAAACTATAGGGCTAAGCGGCATATGTTCAACCAATATATACCCCGAACTCTCAAGAGTTTAAACTTGACAAATTAGTCTACCCTGTAAACATAAATGTACATAGAAAATATCTATTACGTGTCACCATAAGGTCCCGAACATGCGTCTTGTCAAAGGTTTATTTCAAACACAAAATAAATAGCTTTAGCTATAGATTTAACAATTCTGTCTTAAACGTACATTGCATTTTTATTCAAAGCCACGAAAACCATTGTATATACTGTAAGCAAACTTTTTTCTTTGATACTTTATTTCATGTTTGTAAATAGGTCAAGATCCAAGTTTTACATATCATTCACGATTATCTTTTATTTTTCTAGAAGCGAAATTTGCGAAAATTTGTTGATTTACAGGACCTTTACCAAATCTATTGCATCCAAGTACTTTCGCCCCAAATAAGGCACTAAAACGATAAAAATCGTACTGGAAACATAATAGTCATTATCTTTTTCGCGAAGTGGCCGGTGGTTGTGGCTGCTTTATCTTTGCTCCAAGACAAATATGGTGTTGATTCAGCAGACGAAAATCCTCACTGATTTACAAAAACATTAAACACAGCTTATAACACTTAAACCATATAAGGGAAAATATGCGTCCTGTCTGCTCCTTTTGTATTTAAAATTATAAAAGTACCATCCACATATCCAGTCTTTTTACGCAATACTCAAAATTATGCATTTTTATCATTTTTCATATAAAGACAACACATAGCTGGGTCTTCATGATGATCAAGAAATAATTTCCTAAAGTTATTAGAACAATGAATTTTACAGTTACTCCAAACTTAATTGACTAGGATTGTCAGTTTTCATACCGAAGGTTGGTGGTTTTCTCTGGGGAATCCTGCTTCCTCCAACAAAACAAACTGACCGTCATGAAATCGTACAATAGTGTTGAAAGTGACCTTAATAACTATTCAATCAATAATTTTACATTAAAAATAGGTAAACTTCAGAAATATGGTGATGGTTTATATTTAGTAAGCAGTGCCACTCAAAAGTTGATTCCTTAAAATTGTAGCTAACTTATGTGACTCTATGAAATATGTTAAAAATTTATAATTACGAGGTAATACTAACTAACAGTTATAAGTTTCCTATTATATTACAGGGGCATTCAGACCTTGAATTAAAGCAGGCCAAGCTATTATACTGTATTTATAAAATGATTGTATATTTTGTTAAGATTTAGACGAGTGACACGGTTTTGTTGTTCTAATCACGAAGAAGTAGATGGCAAGTGTATCAGTAAGTTTGAATTTCTACCTTAACGTATGAATCCAAAAGCGCTTTTGTAAGATTGGAAACTGCCAATAAAGTGTTTTGTTCCTTGCACATTTTAATTTTAAGAATAAATTTACATTTTAGAGGAAAGACGATACAATACGGGTAATTATAATATCCACCCCGGAGATAAAATAATAAAACAAAACCTACAAAAACACGACAATCATCAGAAAACTTCACAGTTATATCCTATCAAGTGACTTTCGCTGTATATTTCAATGTGCAATTTATAGAACATGTAACATTATTAATTATTTGTCAGGTGCTACTAGCGAAGTAGAATTTGCTTACTTTTTATAGAGCTTTCAAATTTACTCCTAGATTTTTACGGATTTTTATTTATTTATTTTTTACTTAATTATGTGTTATTGTTATACGTTATTTTAAACTTTTGTTGTTATGCTGATAATTTTTACTGATATTTGTTGAATGCGATGTTATTTTTCTTTTTAAAGCGTAAAGTGACATTTGGTTCACATTTAACATGGATGTTTATGATTATCAATATAACGATTTGGTATAATCATTGTAATGTTTTTGAGTACTGGTCTGGTACGTCATTTAACAAACTTGTTAATTTGACTTGAGTGTTCCAACTGATACATTACTTTGAATATCTTAAAAATATACCACAACAACATGATACACCAGATAACTACTTAATCTTCATAGCAAGTTAATGTTCCCGCGCGAAAATTTATTTTCACTATTTTTATTTTATATTTATCCGTTTTTATTCTGTCATATAAACATGATAAAGGCTATGTTTTCGGTTGTGACAAGACTATTCGCTGCAAATAAAAAAGGTTTACAGGATATGAGTAATCATAAAATCTTGCTCTTCAAATCACATTAGCCTAGCTAGGATCTCTTCCTCCATCTTGGATTTTGAAAAAAAAGCATATGACAAGCGGTCTAGATCTTTAAAGAATTGTGCAAATCTTATCTCGCGAGTCGTATTCAATTCATGTGTAAGACTTTTCTTTAGTTATCTATGTTGTGTTTTGTGTACTATTATTGGTCTGTTTGTCATTTTCTTTTTTAGCCATGACATTTTCAGTTTATTTTCGATCTAAAAGTTTGACTGTCCTTCTGGTATCTTTCGCCCCACTTTCATCGTGTGTTTTATCATATTTACGGCTGTATTTTATTTCATTTTTTTAAACTTAAAAAAAAGGGTATATCACTAAGATTTATTGTTATATCTATCTTCTCATAGTTTGCCTAAACATTCTATGTTTTAGTTTTCTTTTTATCAGACAAAATTGGGTTTTCCATGAATAATATATACAAAATCTGACAATTTTGCACAACCCGTAACGTAAAAAAACAACTGTTGTCCAATATTTTTATTATGGTTTTTAAAAAAGCATGATCTAACCAACACCTTGACAATTTATTTAAAATTTTATGGATTTTGATTCAAACACCATCTACCTTAATTTGCCCTCAAAAAACAAATTGTACGACCATCCTCCAAATATTTAGTATAAAATGTTATTCGATCTACTTAGATATATATTTTTACAACAAAGCTTTCATTGTAAAAAATAACGTATTGTAGTTGAATAAAGAGTGTATACCTTTTATAGATTAAAAAAAAAACGACAGTAAAGATGTTTAGCTTAAACAAAATACATTCTGGTTCAAATTAATATATTTCGTTTATGACAGAATGTCTTAACGGATTTGAATCGGTGGATGGCAATCCTTGCATGCCCTGTCCAGACGGATTGTGGGGGAAAGAGTGTTTAAATATTTGTAGTTGTACAAATTCCCAGATGTAAGTATATGAAATAAAAAGAAGTTGTTGTATAATTGTGGGTATTTAAACTTCATAACTTTCCTGTTTCCTATAGATTCTCATTTAGTATTCTGCGTGTGTGAGCCCATTCATATGACTTAATGAAGTAGCAGTGGTACATTATCAGATGTAATGTTACATTATTAATCCAATTGTAATTGGTATATTCTATAATCTATTTTCCTATTCTTTAATTCTCTTAATTTAATCATTAAATTTCTACAGTTACTGACCATAGTCTTTATACTTTTTGACGTATCATTTTATGTTATTGTCGATTATTTGGTGTTTTCACAGATAATGTAGCAATTTATTTATGTTAACATCAAAGCTGAATTTCAAATCTGCCAAACTTTAATATTTTCACTTTTTACTTTTTATGAGTCGATACTTTTTGTAGCTTATTTTATTTATTTATTTAATGTATTTAAATAGCCCATCCGAGCTCACCCATGAGCATGAATGTTAGGCCCGGTGTTTCTGCCGTGTTTGGGGAAAAGATCCCTGAGTCCAGTTTCATCCGTGGTCGACTCAATAAGTTGTATATTATTTATGTTTTTGTTTTATTTCGTATATTATATTGGACCATACACCGGTTGTCTTTGAATAACATATTAGTTAATTATGATTTATTTTTTGTGAGATCAGTATCATATTGTGTTGTGAAAGATTGAGCAGACTATACCCACTAATGCTTTGATAATAGTTCTTGTAAATTTGTATGTCTTTTATAAGCTATAATAGGCTGGCGATTAAATATGTTCAAACAATTAGGGTTTAATGAAATAAGGTTCCAGTGTTTTGTAATTATATTTTTTAGTTTCTGTATAGATGGGTTGAATTTTGTTAACATAACTAGTGGTTGTTCCCGTCTCGTTTGGCGTTGTATAAGCAGGTTTTTCCTTTCTATATTTTGTGTTTGATTAAAAATTTCGTTGATTTCAGATATTTTATATCCTCGTTTGAGGAGACGTGTTTTCAAAGCTTCTAACTGTTTTTTAAGTTCAGTTTTGCTACTGGTGTTTCTGATGTATCTCAATACTTCACCCTTGATAAATCCTTTGCAAACACTTTTCGGGTGTGGGCTGTATCTGTGTAGATATTGAAATGTTTCAGTTGGTTTGAAATAGGTTTTAATGTCTAGTATGCCTTCGTTAAAGAATCTTTCTCCTTTGTATATGATAGTGTCCGAGAATATTGTTTCATTACGGGAAAATTCGTAAGTGAACTTCAAGTGCGGGTGTGCAGTATTAGCTTTTGTAAATAGTTCGTGTATTTCTTCTATAGGTCCGGAATATATAATCCAGCCATCATCCCTAAATCTGGAAGTCATTATCATTTTGTTTCTGTGATGAAAGCGTTGTAAAACGTTTTCAAGAATGAAAAACATTGTAAGATCTGCCAATTCAGCAGACGCCGAGTCGCCCATAGGCACGCCCAAGGTTTCACGGTAAAGTTTATTGTTAAAAATAAATTCATTGTTTTCTAGAATAAGCCTTAATAGGCGAAGTATACTGTCCTTTGGTGGAACTTTGATTTCATACTCACTTGGATCAATATTGGTCAGTGCCGCGTTAGTGGCTCCTAGTATTTCATTAAATGTAAAGCAAGTGTACATGTTTTTTGCATCAAATGTTACTAGATAGCAGTCTCTTTGGGGTTTTATATTTTCAATCGAATTAATAAAACTTGACGTATCTTTTATATATGTATATTGTTTTTTAACAAGTGGAACAAGAAAATAATCGATATAGTGCCCAATATTGTGTAGGGGCGTACCACACAGTGAAACAATTGGTCTGCCTGGAATTAAATTTTCTCGTCTAGCTGTTTCATTTCTCTCCATTTCTGATAGTATATTTTGGGATAGTTTATGTATTTTAGGCAACAAATAGTATTTTCCTACTTTAGTTGTATTGATGTTTTCTTTCAAATATTTGAATGTTATATTGTCAATATAATTATCATTATGTAGGTCTCTGATTATACTAAATGCCGTTTCAGCTACAAGAACTATTATCAAAGCATTAGTGGGTATAGTTTGCTCAACCTTTCACAACACAATATGATACTGATCTCACAAAAAATAAATCATAATTAACTAATATGTTATTCAAAGACAACCGGTGTATGGTCCAATATAATATACGAAATAAAACAAAAAACATAAATAATACGCCAATATACAACTTATTGAGTCGACCACTGATGAAGCAGGACTCAGGGAACTTTTCCCCAAACACGACAGAAACACCGGGCCTACCATTCATGCTCATGGGTGAGCTCGGATGGGCTATTTAAATACTTTTTGTTCATTGTGAAGAAATGTATAAAGTGTTACATGAAATTGTCTACTTTTACTTTAATATGGTCTAAATTTCTGGATTACAGAATTTATTATTATGATACTTATTGAATGCTATGTAACTATATATAAGATATGTCTATCTTTACTGATTCTGAAAATACATGTACATGTATATGACTACCATTTTCCTACACACAAGAAATTTCCTTCTTTGGGTTGACCTTATTATGATTAATTCCTGGAAATATTTATGAAAGATTTGTTTACGCAATTCCCGAGCTTACATTCCATACCACTATTTTCCTAATATAGTGTTGCTACTTTCAGAGAAATTATTCAACCAAGAGTTTAAAGTGATGAATTTGAATAGTCAATAATAATATTACCAACTTTTGACTCCGGATTTAATCGATAGATTACCTTTATGGTGGTTTGACAACCTGGTACTCTATCAAGAAAACGCAACGTAAAAAGTAAATTCAAAATTGAAATCATTACAGTTTTGAGGGAAATTTAACTGTTTAAATTCTTTCTATACATGACTGAATCATCGAAAATCAGTAATTCCCCACCCCCCCCCCCCCCCTAAATTGCACCGATCATATATTTGAGTTTATTTCTTTTGATTGCTTGTAGTTTACCGAGTACCAGGATGTCTGTTTATGGATTAGATAACCTGTAAAATAATTGTAGAACCCAGAGTCAAAAGTCGGTAACATGTAAAAGGTCTATTATACCTTCGATAATTTTATCAGCGTAAGCACGAGTTGGTAGACCGCTATGTGATATTTACCATATAACGTGAGGGTATCCAAATTGCACCTATTTTGACTTTTTTTTAACCTACGTTTATTTTGGTTCAGACAAAAGTTTTCATTATTTATGTGTGTATTTTGTAGATTTATCATTATTTACTATATGGTTTCACCAATTTCATTTTGAATCGATATGGAATCAGGGAAAAATCGGTCTGAACTGACCTCCAAACCATCAATGATTCTGTAATGAGGAGTACCCAAATTACATCCATGCTTAAATTCGATTCGTCAAAAGTCGAATAACAGAGCATTTGCTTAATTTCGTCAAATATTTTTAACAATTTAATATTAGTCCATGCTTACTCCTCATTTTTTAGGAAATTGATACTTGTAACATATTGTATTTGCTAATTTCAAAAAGATGACGTTGTGATGACGTCGCATGGCGACGTTTCCATACATTCTGCTTTTTCTTTAAACACCTCATCTGTTGATACATACTGTGAACGTTTTGTTTATATCTAAATATTTTTACCTATGTTGAAAGACGTCATAGTATCAAATCATAAAATTACCAACTGTTAAGTCTCTAGGAAATCTTGTAAGATTTCTGCTGCTATCTTTGCTAAATAGGTGCAATTTGCGTACTAGATGCAATATGGGTACAATTACATTACATTGATAAATGACGACAGTTATGTTCCAATTCTCTCAGTTCGTCATCTGTTGGCTTCGAATGTGATCTGCTTAATTATACTTATTACATTTTTTGTTCTAACATGAGCAAAACGACGGATGCAACATTTCATACAGGATCTGCCGTCCCTTCCGGAGCACCTGAGATAATTGGGCTTTGTGGGGTTCATAACGTTCAATCTTTAATTTCTATGTTGTGTGTTGTGTACTATTATTGTCTTTTGGTATATTTTTTGTTTTTGATGAAATATCATTGCCAGTTTGTTTTCAAATTATGAGTTTGAATACCCCTTCGGCATATTTCGTTTTGCTCCTTGTTTTTGTCTAAAAACCTAGTCATGTGGAACTAGTTGGCATTTCTAACTTGTCCCTTACCGTTTCTAAGTTTGAAGTTGATGTATCATAGTTCGAAAAAGAAAAGAAAACTGAAAACTTTTAAAAACAGAATGTCATCAACAGTATTTCGAACATTCAACTGGAAAGTGTTAACACCTAAGTTAGGCTAAGTATCAATCAAAACTTAATGTTTATACAATAAGTATATCTGTTACAGATGTGATCATTTATTAGGATGTGTCAACATTCATTTAGGCAAGCCAGAAGAATCTACAGGTAATGGTGATGTTGGACTTAAAACGTGTGTTTCTAATGATTGATATATATCAAATGGTCATCAAATTTGGAACCGAGATCAGTCAAATGCTGCGTGTTCATTATTATTATTGAATTTTCATTGTATTCGTTCGTCTCCAATTTCGAGCAATGTCATTATTAGTATACCTTTCATACTGAAAGGTCGGCGAAGATAGATATATAATAAGTATGCATTATTAATGCATTGTCAAAGGTTCTTCATTGGTCAAACCGATATGAAATCATCCAAAGTATACAATGGTATAAACGATCCAAATTATACTTAGTTGTATACATGCAGTATGTTATTCGTCATCGCAGATAAAATATCTAGTACACACACTATTTTGTGTAGCGGTATACATATTAAAAGATTAATTCAATTAAACAACGATATATCAAACACCAAAATAATTTATATTCAAGCAACAATAAACATAATGCCCTTCAACAAATAATAAAACATCTAGTTGGTATAGTTGGTTTTATAACGTCTAGAGGTTTATATATTCAATCAAAGTGAGTTGTGTAGAATAGCTATAATAGTTCACATATTAAAGAGGCTATGCCAATAACTATGGCAACTTTAATGGTAGCTCTTTGTTTAAACTGCATTGCAAATACATTAAAATGGAAATTTCATGTTTTTCCTGATCTCGCTACAGAATATAGATCAAAAAGAAAACATACTATCAAATTGCAATAATGACAAAATAACAATAAATGCCCAAAGGGATTCACATTCCTCACATTACGCTATCAATCATATTTCTACTTGTATACATCACCTGAATACGTCAATTAACCGTATACATTTTACCATAAAGGTCGAGAAATAAAATATAAACAACATCAACTAATATGCCCTGATATTTTAAGGTTTTTGAATTAATTTTACCATGGAGTTTAATTCTAACGTGTATTATTTAAAAAAAAGATATAGCAAACACATCGTTTAAACCGGATAAGACTAATATAAACAAAACTAGATGACTTCTTTTGATATTGATTTGAAAATCTATAAATATTAAGTTCACCTTTATCAAAAAGCCGGTGTACACGAGTTGCAGTTTCTACACAATTCGAAAGATCTTATCCGAATCTTGAATATCAATCTTTACAATATAGCTGTACTATTAAACTTTTGTTTTTTTACACGCTTTAAAATACTGATTCGAATGATTCCTTTGCGATCTATTAATTTTTCACATTTAACAGAGTTATTGGGAATGGGAATTGTAGATACAAATTCCTTGTTTTAACATGTTTTACTCTGTGTTTTTTTTTAATATCAAGCAGAGCTCATACAAAACCGTCTCAAACAGACAGACAACGATATCTTCTAACGTTATTTTATTTATGATTATCAGATATATTTATTGATGATGCATTGTCACTAAAAACTCGTAATTCAGTAGGTACTTGCATCTAATATTGACAACTTAAAGATAGTATCTTTGACAAACAGGAGGATTTCACATTTCACATGTATTACTTACTTAGGCCCAGGAAGCTTAAGACATTGTCGAAACTAAACCTTTCTTATTGACGACTTTCCATATTTATCAGTAACCTTTACCATCGTCCAAAAAGAAAATCTAATCGGAAAGTCCATAATCACATGGCAAAATTAAATAACAGAACACATCAGAAACGAATTGACAAGAACTGCCAATGTTTACATTGCTTTATTAGTACACTATACCAACTAAATGACGCTTTAAAATTGTTAGTATGAGGAAGGCAATCATTATTGACACCATCACCAATCGATAGACAGATATGGTGTATATTTTGTTCAATCTACACTATTATGTAACCTGTAGATTTCAGAATACCTGGTAATATTATTCGGATCTATAAATTTTCCCATTGTATCCTTTCCCTATTTGCGAATTTTGTAATGAAAGAGTATAAGTATGACCAGAACTGCACTCATAGTTAGAATTAATTCTATCACAATGCATTATATCTTGTTCATTTTAGGCAATGCAATTCCATAAATAGTTTACTGTTAACCCTAATTTCTATCGCCCCAATGTATTTATCTTGATAAAGTATCCACATGATCAAGTTGTTTGCATAATAAATTGCACTGCTTAGCTAGAAGATCACTATGTGCTCTTTGACGAATTGGTTAAAACTCTAACTGTTCTGCTACGAGTACATGTCAAATCAACGAGAACAGTCCATTGTCTCATATTCAACAAAATTCACGAGTTTCAGAAATAATAGAAACAGAAATGCGAACTTTACGCGAGCAAAAATATGAAATGAAATTTACGTAATTGTCAATTTTTTTATCTGATAATTTCAGAACACACAGATAGATTGAAGTATACATCATTTGTGTCTAATACGATCGAACCATCAACGCTCAGAAGAAAACACTCAATTTTACAGGTTACAACAATAGGAACAACAACCACAGCTTCAAAGTCAGAAACAGACTATCTAGGTAAAAGTCTATAAAAAATTGAAAACAACACGTTTAATAATTTCTCGCGTCCGAAGCGTTTTTCTGGATTTACCATCATCAGGAACGCTCAAAACCAAACATTTCAAAACCGAAGATGGATAAGTACCGAAACCGTTGAAGAGCTATATGTCAAAAAAAACTAAAATAAATAGCCAAAGGATACATATACGAGACAAGCTATATGACCAAAGATAACGTTGACATAACCGATATTTAAAAAAAAGGATATTGCTAAATAGCGAATAAGCCATATGTCGATGAAACAAATGCATATAGATATGAAAAATACATGTACAAAAACTTAAAAACTTTAAACAAGGACAAAACTCATTTATATAAAATTTAGTCCTGGGATCTATGATGAGTTTATTTAGTATGGTAAACTATATATTTTCCCCAGAATGAACCAGTTTATACAATCGAAAATAATATATACACGATCTGATTATTACAATAACAATAAGCTTGACAGAGAGCAACTGAAAGGTTCCTGGATAGAAACTGACAAACATTAAGAGTAGAATGTATGGTCAACTTTTTTAGGTCGATTGAAATTAAGTTATTTGTGACTTCTTTTTATGTAATTGGAGTTTATTCCATTAAATTGATAGAAGTATGAAGTGAATCATGTCAGTGACTGAGCTTCTAATACCCTCGATACAAAAGTTTCCTCATTATAATTGAATTACTCAATATTTTGATATTCGGATTAAATCATGTGGTGAATATTATGATAATTAAATAAGATTCAATAATTTAAACTCATCATTCTTGGCAGTTTCAAATCATTAAATGACAGATAAAATTGTTTCTTAAGAGGTCTCAATTATAATTCATTTCACAGCTGTTAGCCGTTTTAACGATTTCAAAAGAGTTTACCTTAATATATGAATACGGCTATTCCTTGTCTTCTACCTTAATCAATTAATTGCTGTAAAATCCTTGCTTCAGTGAGGCGTATCTATTGCTATGCGCACTAGCTAGTTTTCATTTACATCCGGTCAGAATCGGGACGTATTTATTTTTATGTAATTGGAGTTTGTTCAATAAACATGATAGATGTATGTAGTGAATCATGTCAGTGACGAAGCCTCTAATATCCTTGTGACAAAAATTCCCTCATTAGAATTGAACTATATAACATTTAGATATTCGGTTTAAATCATGTAAATATTATGATAAAAGAGTAAAATTCAAAAATCTGAACCCATCCTTGGCAGTTTCAAATCATTAAATGGCCGTAGAAATTGTTTCTTAAGAGGTCTCAATTAGAACTTAAATCACGGCTGTTACCCGTTTTAACAATTTCAAAAGGATTTACATTGATATTTAAATACGGTTATTCCTTGTCTTCTACATTGATTGCTGTAAAATGCTTGCTTCAGTGAGGCGTATGTATTGCTTTGCGCACTAGCTAGTTTCCATTTACATCCGGTCAAAATCGGGACGTAACTTCTAACGCCTCTTTTATGGCACATATCACGTTCCTTGCACGATTTACAATACTATCAACACGCTTTGATAGTTTCCATAATGACATTATTCATAGATTGTAATAGATTTCTTGGGTATATTTACTTGTGGACGTTGATTTCGTTGGTATACTGAACCACGAATACAGATGTTCCAACAAAAAAAGTAGTTATCTTTTAGCTTGTTTGCAGTCTCTAAGTAGACAACGAGATCAAATATCCACGAACATACATTTTTACCAATATGCAACCATTTGTACCCAAGAAAATAAATGAATCCGTTTGATCTACTCCCGGGTATAAACAACGGAAACACCTGAACAAAAATGCATTTATAATGGTCAATAGATCATTGTTTTTAAATATAATTGACATTTCTTTTCTGTTTATTTTGTTTATTTCGTATACGTTGAATTGCAGGATTTAGTAAAAGAGAAATAGTTGCCTATTCTATTTGCTTCTTTCTGCTTTCTGTCTTAATAATGATGTGTATTGTATGTCAGCGCCAGTATAAACAAATATATAGCGCTTTCAGAATTTATCAGACAAGATATAGAAGAAGACATGTTACAGATAACTTAGTTTCCGCAATTCCTCTGACAGAAACGCAAGTGATATATGAATTGATAGATGAATCGAATATGATAGAAAACATTGAGAACATTGGAAATATCAATATCTCAACTACCGACACTAATGAAAGTTATGTTCAACCTGAAAGCAACGGTTACCTAACGCCCTATCAACCTGTTAATGAATATACAAATATTGATTATTTATCTGACAATAAATCAGGATCTTCAGTGTCATCAATTGCAGATGATCACACCGCAAACGTTTGCCTATCAAATTCGTCCTCCTCAGACACATAAGGGAGACCATCTAGCTATCTCAACCCGTACCAACCAATTGTGTATTCATTAGATATTCATGAATATTCATCCACTCACAACACTTAGGATACCGTTTCATTTGCATCTGAATAAGTAACGCAGGAATCTTGACTGTCCCTTTGGTATCTTTCGTCCCTCTTTTGTTAGTTTTGATCGGAAGCACACATTGATGGCCATCAGGGATTAACATGAATATCATATCATTTGTGTGTGTTCAGATAGACCCGGCTTCCCATTAGAGAAATGGGAATTGAATGTTGACATTTATTTTGTACATTGTGTGTTACAATAATTTAGTAATTCAAATAATACAAGCATATTTGTTTTGAAAAAAAACCAGTTAGTTCTCTATTCACTTATAAAAAGTAATAAAATGATTTTTTGTTTTCTTTTTATTTCAAAGCATCAACATGAATGTTCGCATTTACTTATTAGATACATTGTACTTTGTCCAATTGTATTCGCTTAAAATAATATAGAAATCAGAAATTCTTTCTACAGCAAAATCTACCCTTAGCGTCAATGATTTGTTGTATATATGAACATTAGTAAACAAACATTTAAACAATTTCTAATTTCTCTTACACAATTTGATGGGATAAATTAATAGATGAACATTTCCAAAAAATACATGAAATAAATAAAAACTAACATAAAGTACAATTTAGTATAAGACTGAATATCCTGAAAAACAGATGTTGACATCTGTCGACTTTTAATGGTGCATAAGTGAACTCCGTCGATAAGTGATGATTGACGTTAAGCAGTCTTTACTTTTATGAGGTAATTATTTGTTCAACAGATACGACTTCTTTATGTGCATTTAACTATTAAACAACAAAAATACATGCATAAGAATAAAAAACAATGTTAGCAATATAAAAAACCATTTCGTCATACTACAACAAACAAAGAGGGCTGAATAAAACACATGCACAATTTACTAAAGCATACGCAATATACACCGATCTTAATTGAACAAAATTACTTTACTTGGAACGGTGAGAAATTATATTGGAATAAACATAAAGTATAAGAAAAAAATAAAATCACAAAAATACTGAACTCCGAGAAAAATTCAAAACGGAAAGTTCATAATAAAAGTCAAATTTAAATGATAAAACACATCAACCGTATGGACAACACCTGTCATATTCGTAATTTGGAACAGGCATTTTCAAATGTAGAAAATGGTAGATTGAACGTGGTTTTGAAGCGCTAAACCTCTCACGTTTACGACAGTCGCATCAAATTCTATAATTTTGACAAATATGCGTGAAAAAATGTCACAAATAGGTGTATAACATCAACACAAACCCCACCAAAACTGAGGTTGATTTCGGGTTCTCCGGAAGGAAAGCAGATCTTGCTCCAGATGTGGCATACGTGGTGTTTCTAATATTATTACAGAGCCGATTGTACAAATTCCAATTGAACAATGCCGAGATATATTAAAAGTATATTGTCATCGATCCAACATCCTGTTTAATTGCTTTTTTTAAAACATTTAACTAGTTTGGAATTCTAATTATTGAACAAAGAACGACAAGACAAAGACTAATTCTGTCATAATTCATGCTTTCAGAAGCCTGTAATTCAGTGGTTGTCGTTTATGTATTTGTTACATATTTGCTTTTCGTTAATTTTTATATATAAATAAGGCCGTTAGTTTTCTTGTTTGAATTGTTCAACATGGTCATTCCGGGGCCTTTAAAGGCTGACTTTGCGATATGGCATTTGCGCATTGTTGTTGAAGGCCATGTGGTGACCTATAGTTGTTAGTTTCTGTGGTCTCTTGTTGAGGGTTGTCTCATTGGCAATCATACCACTTCTTCTTTTTTATCTTTAACTTTGTACTATATTTGGTCTTTGTAATATTTTATTCGAGCGCCTCCGTCGAGTCTTTTGTAGACGAAGCGAATGCAATGCGAAGCCAACTTCAATCCTGGTATCTATGATGAGTTTTTGATGCTCATTCGTAGTCCAAAACCTTTTTTTCATTTGATACCAATCAGACTCTATTTATTATAGTGAAATACGTATATACAAAATTGAGTCCTGGTATCTAGGATGAGTTTATTTACAACCACTGGGTCGATGCCACTGCTGGTGGAGATTTATTTCCCCGAGGGTATCACAAGCCCATTAGTCAGCACTTTTTGTGCTGACATGAATTGTCATTGATATGGTTATATTTATAAATTTACTGTTTACGAAATTTTGAATTTTTGAAATTCTAAGGCTTTTCTACGTCAGGCATAGATTACCTTAGCTGTATTTGGCAACACTTTTAGAAATTATGGTCCTCAATGCTCTTCAACTTCGTACTTTATTTGGCCTTTTTACTTTTTGGATTCGAGCGTCACTGATGAGTCTTTTGTAGACAAAACGCGCGTCTGGCGTATATACAAAATTTAGTCCTGGTATCTATGATGAGTTTATTTATATACAATGTTTTAGATTCGACTTCTTTGATTCTTTAGCTTGCGAAGACATGGGTTGATATTTTTTGGATTGCTTTTACTAGCTTCAATTTTTGGCACCAAGAAAAAAAGTAAAATCACAAAAAAATTGAACTCCGAGGAAAATGTGATGTGTTTGAGCTTTTGATTTTGTCATTTGACAAGGGACTTTCCGTTTCGAATTTTCCTCGAAGTATTTTTTTTTTACTTTTGAATGTTTAAATATGCAAAATATCTCTTAAGACATTAAGAAGGTCAAATTCCGCCAATGCAATGAGAAAATAATTCCGAATGCAATTCATTGTGTTTCCTATCGCTTGAAACATAAACTGAATATTTTATCACTACCTACATGTATTCATCATAAACATTCTTAATCAATTTTGAATTGGCAGATTAGTTGATATAGGTAACACACGGCCAGTGAAAGCTCTATTTTTAAGAGCCCAGGTGGTCGTGTGGTCTAGCGGGACGGCTGCAGTGCAGGCGATTTGGTGTCACGATATCACAGTAGCATGGGTTCGAATCCCGGCGAGGGAAGAACCAAAAATTTGCGAAAGCAAATTTACAGATCTAACATTGTTAGGTTGATGTTTAGACGAGTTGTATATACATTATGTACACAGCCATGTATCACCATCATTGATGGCGATCCGATGGATACATCTGTTGTAGGGTTGTCACTGACTCAGACGTACTTATAAATATAATTATTTTCTGTGACTGTATCTTACATTAATTTGTAGGATCCTTTACTATAGATAATTTAGCTGATCTGTAACAATAACATCTTCATGCCTTATATATCATGTACTGCAGTACGCCGCTAGATTAAAACTGACGTGGAAAAGTAACACACGGCCAGCGAAAGCTTTTTTTTTAAGAGCCAAGGTGGTCGTGTGGTCTAGCGGGACGGCTGCAGTGCAGGCGATTTGGTGTCACGATATCACAGTAGCATGGGTTCGAATCCCGGCGAGGGAAGAACCAAAAATTTGCGAAAGCAAATTTACAGATCTAACATTGTTAGGTTGATGTTTAGACGAGTTGTATATACATTATGTACACAGCCATGTATCACCATCATTGATGGCGATCCGATGGATACATCTGTTGTAGGGTTGTCACTGACTCAGACGTACTTATAAATATAATTATTTTCTGTGACTGTATCTTACATTAATTTGTAGGATCCTTTACTATAGATAATTTAGCTGATCTGTAACAATAACATCTTCATGCCTTATATATCATGTACTGCAGTACGCCGCTAGATTAAAACTGACGTGGAAAGGTAACACACGGCCAGCGAAAGCTTTTTTTTCTAAGAGCCCAGGTGGTCGTGTGGTCTAGCGGGACGGCTGCAGTGCAGGCGATTTGGTGTCACGATATCACAGTAGCATGGGTTCGAATCCCGGCGAGGGAAGAACCAAAAATTTACGAAAGCAAATTTACAGATCTAACATTGTTAGGTTGATGTTTAGACGAGTTGTATATATATATATATATATATATATATATATATATATATATATATATAAGTACGTCTGAGTCAGTGACAACCCTACAACAGATGTATCCATCGGATCACAATCAATGATGGTGATACATGGCTGTGTACATAATGTATATACAACTCGTCTAAACATCAACCCAACAATGTTAGATCTGTAAATTTGCTTTCGCAAATTTTTGGTTCTTCCCTCGCCGGGATTCGAACCCATGCTACTGTGATACCGTCCCGCTAGACCACACGACAACCTGGGCTCTGTGGTCGTGTGGTCTAGCGGGACGGCTGCAGTGCAGGCGATTTGGTGTCACGATATCACAGTAGCATGGGTTCGAATCCCGGCGAGGGAAGAACCAAAAATTTGCGAAAGCAAATTTACAGATCTAACATTGTTGGGTTGATGTTTAGACGAGTTGTATATATATATATATATATATATTTCTAAATAAATCGTTCAAGTATTTTCTTCTTTACACACAGGTTGTTGGGTTTAACCTCACATGTTAAATCGAAAATAAAAATGAATATAAATAAACATGTAAATAAACACACCGCTTTTTGGTCGGACCACAAAAAAAGGTTCATGCACCAGTTAAATATGGTCTAATGAAAAACATATGATTTCATGCTTTATTCAGACAACATCTGTGATTTCATTTAATACTGATACATTCTCTTTAAATTGCTGTTCCTATTACGAGCAAGCAGTCCAGTGGTTGGCGTTGGTTGTTGTCTAGTGTAATTGTATTTCGTTAAACGGCACCATCTTAATGTAAGAGGGTAGAAAGATACCAAAGGGACAGTCAAACTCATAAATCTAAAACAAACTGACAACGCCATGGCTAAAAATGAAAAAGACAAACAGACAAAGCTGTTTGTTCTTTCTGTTGTACTGTTGTACATGTTCCTATCCTTGTTATTGATTAGATTCCTACACGTAATAATCTACTGCTCAATGTTGAAAGCTCTACGGTGATCTGCATTTGTTTTAATCTTGTTATTTAGTCTATGATCCTTGTTTTTATTTTCAGTATTTTTTACATATTAATGATTAATGTCCTGATATGCATGTGATATTGGCTTTTATTATACTTAACTTTAAAATGCAAGATTTTGATTTGCTTATACGAGGAAATCAATTTACCCTATCCGATGGCTGAGCGGGAGACACTTATTTTTGATGTCACCCTATCATACATACCAATCAAAAATTGATAATTTAAAGGACAATAATTTTAATTTTCATCAAATAGCTGAGAGGGTGACAGAACATATGTGTACCCTTCGAAAAAGCATCGCAACCTTTCAGCTATGTGTTTTTTATATACTGAACTGTTAACACCCATCCAACATCACCATCCACATTAAAACTATAAAAAAGACATGTTGATTAACATCTATATGTTTCTCTCTACACAGAAATAATATTGAGGATTGCTTTCTCCCAAACCGAAGCCTAATTTTCTCATAGTTTCAACAACTACGGCAACATAAACATGTTTCTCGAAAGATATTTGTATAAGGATATTGTCGCTTTGGATTGAATATTTTTTATTTGTACCATATGATATTGCGTGTGCTTCGATGTTGACCATAATGTTTTCGTATACATCAATATAATACAAACGTCTACGATAAACTTCTGCATAATCTCCAAAAGAAATTAATGCACTTTTTGCATTATTAAGCTATGAGCCAATCACTGAAGTCGTTGTTTGAATCATGTAACGTTTATGATTGGATGGTATGGTACTAAGTCAATCCCTACCCTGCGTTCAGGAAATAAAGATGCTGATGTATGTTGAAATGACAGTAGCGCCTCAATTTTTTTGTCTCTTTAAAAGTTCAATATCTGACGTGGTAATTATGGAAAATGTCTCGTTCGATGCGACTAGTTTTCTTCTATTAATGTAAAATTCTGTAAAAGCCTGCGGAATGAAAGATTCACAAATTTTATTACACATTGAAGTTAGTGTACTTTCATACACAGATTTCAGATGTATATTATAAGATAGTGACTGTGTATCATTAATACATTTTTAAAACAAATGAAAAAGAAGCAACCGATAAATAAATAAACTCATCATAGATACCAGGACTAAATTTAGTATATACGCCAGACGCGCTTTTCGTCTACAAAAGACTCATCTTGACGCTCGAATCCTAAAAAGTTAAAAAGGCCAAATAAAGTACGAAGTTGAAGTTAATAGATCTTTATGGTTCATTATAAATGCCATCATAGAAACAGAAACAGGTTATCCATGTTTATCATACGAGTTTACTACATATATTTGGTTGCGTTGTCAATCTTTATTTTTTTTGTGTAGTGCCTTGTTCATATGTTACAGTGTATTATCCGTGTCTATGTCTTTCATATTAACGAATAACAATTGACTATCTTCTGCCTTTAAATGCATAACATCAAACGTAAAAAACCTGTTAATAACTTAAAATGGACCCTCTCTGTATTAGCAATGAATAAAAGTTGCAGACTTGTTATGAAATGAGCCAGGGAAATCGATTTTGAACAAGTCAGTGTAGCGTACCACTGATATTTTGCAGAACCAAGATTATGTTTAATAAATATAGGAGTTGCATCCTGGTGAAAACCTATTTAATTGCCATGATAAAGAATGACCCGAATTCAAGTTGAATTCGAATGTTGAACCCGCAGATCACAATACACGAGAACAAATTGCCCAGGCTTATTTAAAAAAAAAATATTCGAAGAATTGTATGGCGAATCCTAAAAGTAAAGTCATTGACCAGAACGCTGCTGTTGCGTTTTTGGAGTATTGCAAGGAAGCTTCTAAAAAAAACTGTTATAATTAAATATACATGGTTTGTTCACATGCGTTCTGGCTGGTAGTGTCTCCGTACCAATAGGCATAACATGTAAGATAGGGATGCCGATACAAATAATGAGCCAGGGAATCTGATTTATTCCTGTCATACAATTTGTTTTAACTATGGAATTGTAAAGACAAAAATGGTATCTATTGCAAAATCACTCCATGTAAATATATTCATCACTAGTTCGAATGCAAGCACAAGGAACCTTCCAAAGCATGTCCTTATATTTCAGAACTAAGGTAGCATAAAAGATCAAATATACTACTGGTATTGATTTGCCTCTGTCATGTCAATTACAGTAATACAGTAATAGTCAAGTTTTGTTATTGCCATTTGAAAATAATTCAGTATACATTCATGTTGAATATATGTGTGATAAATACGCGTAAAGGAAAGGGAGTGTATCTATGAAATTAAGAAGATGTGGTATGTTTGCAAATGAGATAGATCTCACTCACAGATCAAGTGAAATAGAAATTTCAACTAAAATTCATCGTACAGCTTCCAAAATGAGCAAACCCCGTACGGCATAGTCAGCTATAAACGGCCCCAAAATGACAAACGTGTACCATTTCTAACAAGAAAACTAACGGCCTGCTTTATGTTTAAAACAATGAAGGAAAACAAATGTGATATTCAGCAACAAACGATAACAAACGAATTACATAAAATTGAGAATGGAAATGGGGAATGTGTCAAAGAGACAACAACCCGACCATAGAAAAAACAACAGCAGGAGGTCACTTACAGGTCTTCAATGTAGCGAGACATTCCCGCAACCGGAGGCGTCCTTCAGCTGGCCCCTAAACAAATATATACTAGTTCAGTGATAATGAACGCCATACTAATTTCCGAATTGTACACAAGAAACAAAAATTAAAAAAAATACAAGACTAACAAAGGCCAGAGGCTCCTGACTTGGGACAGGCGCAAAAATGCGGCGGGGTTAAACATGTTTATGAGATCTCAACCATCCCCCTATACCTCTAGCCAATGTAGAAAAGTAAATTCATAACAATACGCACATTTAAAATTCAATTCAAGAGAAGTCCGAATCTGATGTCAGAAGATGTAACCACAGAAAATAAACAAAATGACAATAATACATAAATAACAACAGACTACTAGCAGTTAACTGACATGCCAGCTCCAGACTTCAATTAAACTGATTGAAAGATTATGATTTCATCATATGAATATCAGGCACAATCCTTCCCGTTAGGGGTTTAGTATCATACCATCATAACATATATGAGAAGAACATAACCCGTGTATTGCCAACAACTGGTTTTTAATAAATGTGTTTAGTTCCGATGCAAAGACCCTATAAATGAATCAATATTAACGCCAAAATAAGCAATCTTTAGTGACTTGACAACAGTATCGTAACTATATCCCTTCTTGATAAGTCTATTTAAAGGTTTTGTTAGTTTCTCAGATGAATACTGACATTTTTGTGCTTTATAAAGAATATTTCCATAAAAAATTGGATGTGAAATACCTGAACGTATAAGAAGTCTGCATGTTGAGCTATATTTACGAATGATGTCCTTATACCGATGATACATGTTCCTTTCTTTGGACAAGCGCATATAGATGTGGCCCGGTTAAATAATTTTGCGAGGACAAACCCTGCAATTTAACCTGGGACAGCGATGTACAAGCACAAATATCAAACTCGGTTAAAAATAGGCTTAATTCATCAAACCATTACAACAGTACAACGCAGTATAACAGTAACAAAAACTCAAACCGAAAGTTGAAGGGTGTTTATCCCCAAAACAAAAAAAAACCACTATTTACAGATCAAACAATACGAGTATTAACTGACAGTTAGTTCGAAGCCAAAAATGGATAAAAAAATTATCTAAAACTAAAATATCAATCATGACACATATGTCATGCCCATAATTGATAGCTTTAAATTAAAGACGTCATAAAATAAACTCATTATAGATACGATGATTTCTATTGTATATTGTATTGTCATATTGGTGGAATGGTTACAGAAAATTGTGAAATTCAGGATTGAGTACATTGTTATGTGTATAACGGTTTCGAAAAATTGCATTGATGGTGATGTAGACATGGACCACAATTCTTCATATGTCTAATATTTTACTCCAACAGCTGCATTTGAATTGGTACAAAACAATTCACGGGTGATATGTTGATTCGAAAAAAAAATCAATTGCTAACAAGTATTGATTTATTTTATTAGTAGCATTTGTATTCTTGAAATATATTACAGTGCGTCGCTACATGCCCAGCATTCGCTTAATCGTTCAGCACCAGGACAACAAACGCATACAAAATACTGTCTACCATTGACGTGCCTATGTTCGCATCCTTTATAATCTCTTGTACTATCCGAACTTAATTGCCTGAAAAAAATATTTATAAAGATAAAGATGAGTTAGTTTTGAGTGTAAATTTTTGTTTGCCCACAAGTCTTGTTTTCAAATAAAAATTTAGTTATACCAATTATTACTTATAATAAATATTCAACTGTTGATATTTCCTGCAGCAATACTTTAACGTGTTAAAATTAGTTTAATAATAAAAACTTTACAATAATATGTTAGTATAGGTGATTATTTTTCAATGTTGAATCTGGTTTAATCATGTAATGTATTCAATTTACAGAATGCAAAAGAGTTGCGGTTATCAATTTTATAATAAAATAGTTAGCAAATCCGGTATTGATGGCAATTCTTAGATTTTTTTTTTTGGTTTATGTTCGTCCCAGCTTGTAATTGTAGACTATGGACAATTTATAGCATGGGTTGTTGTACAGGTACATGTTAACTGTTGAATATCTATAAGATGTCTTTTTTATAAGTTTGTTTATATTGTTGTCTCGTCGACGTGCATCTTAAATCTCACTTTTCCCCCAGTACAATAAGAAACAACAAAAATGTCTATACATCCTTGTGTGTCCTTCATGGTTTATAATAAAATTGTAATGTGTAAAAATAGTCAGAGAATTTACACTAGCAGGACGGAATTTACAATATCTATGCATGCAACGTGAAACTTAACACATTATTTTTTTTTCAAATTGATATTGTCTTAATCTGTAAATAGTTGTGTGTTTTATTTTATTTCAATTTTATTTAACATCAACATTCGTTTTCACGGAATATCTTATACATGTCGTTAGATGGCAGTAAAATGTTTTTGTTTGAACTCAATACTCAACACTTCCACACATAAATGCAACATTCTAATGCAACAACGTTTGTAACGTTCATTTTGATTGGATAACGTCGTTTTTACATGGTAATTACATGTTTTAACGTTGTTTTCTGTCAGTTTCATTAGAATGGAGATAACAATATTGTTTTTAAGCTCCGACGGTATCAATTGGGGATTTGATGGTCGCAAATACCCGTTTACTGTCTCCGCTAACGCGTCGCCAGTAAACTTAATTTGCGACCATCAAATCCCCAATTGATGCCGTCGGAGCTTAAAATACAATACAGTTATCTCCTAAGTAGTATACCACTGTTCACAAGTCATAAAATTAAGATTAAGAGAAAACAAATCCGGGTAACATTTAAAAATCGAAGGAAACACATCAGTTATAAGAGGAAACAACCGAACAACATAATCACTAAACTGCAACAAAAGCTAACCCTGATATACATCTGCCATATTCTTGACTTGGTACAGGACAATTAAGACAAAATGGCGAGTTGAACCTGGTTATGCTATTGATTGGGTTAATATATTTTAAATGCGTCAATAGAGACAGTGATTTTCTAAATTTTAAGCGTTAAATCTATTGCACCGCATACATATTATATATAACCATGCATTTTCCATATTAATAAACTCATCATAGATACTGAATTTACAGTATGATGTATACTAGAAGTAATTGTAATTTAAAATGAATCATAGAAACGTCACAACATTGCTGTACACCATGGCAATGACGTTTAAAAATAACAACATGGTCATAGAATTATAATTTTCATTGGAAACATATCTAATAGAATTGGCTTTAATTTAATAAAAACGTTTAATTACAATGTTTCTTGTATATCAATCCATTGTGTCTAGCCATTAGGAGTAGAAAGTAACTAATAATTACTAAATAAAAGTTTTCAGAAAAAAATAATCTTTCGGGATGTCGTCTTTGGATATTTACTTAAAATAAATTATAGAAACGTCATAACATTGTTGTAGACCAAGACCAGTGACGTTTACAATTTACACCATGGCTATGATAAGAATTGGTGAACTATGGTGACCTTTATATGTTGCTGTTCAGTGTAGGCCAAGTATTCTTGTTGAAGACCGTACTTTGACCTATAATGGTTTACTTTTACAAATTGTAACTTGTACATGTTGGATTGAGAGTTGTGTCATTCATATCACATCTTCTTATATCTATGTGTTAATGGAGTAGCTATTGCTTAATAAAAACTATAAAATAATATAACCATAAGCACATTACTATGTTTAATAACAAAATATGTCAAGAATAACCTCAAAACATAAAAAAACAATCACCCAAAAAAGTTTGACTTTCATTCGATTGAATTAAAAAAAACTACAACAACATGAACAATGATTTTAGTGTTAAACTATTGCAAAAACATTACTCATAAAAAAGAAGCTTAATACATAGGTTTATGTAATTCAGATACAAAAAAAGGAACAATACTATCATAATGTATCTTCCCTGCGGAGTAATTTGTTTGTCTTTGAGTTGAAATATTTGTTTATGCTTTCATTTTTTTAAACTTTATAATAGTTTAGTACTTCATATTATAATTGCGTAATACTTGTGGTGATCTTAATTTATAGAGCACCATGTTCAATGTTGACGATTAGATTCACTTATCGTAAATATACTTACGTGCAAAAGTATAGATAATCACATCTCCCTGTTGTGTACGCATATTGCCTTGTACCACTACTGCCATCCCGACACTGATGAGCCGTTGGGAACCTTCTATTTCTAATTGACGTCAAATCGCCTTCAAAATAAAAAGTATTAGTCATAAACAACTAATAGTTAATACGTCAATATAACTTAACAAAAAACGACAGCTGTAACATTGTGTTGTGGTCATACCATGATTAAATGAATCCGAATGAGAAACTTAGCACTCAGGTTATAATACATTTTGTATTATATTTCTCATAAAGATAAATAGCTTAATTCGGAAGGTCACATTCATGAAAGGAAAGGGGATTGTAGTTACGACGTTCGGAAAATATCCGATATTATCTGTTAAACGGGGTTTCCATAACAGTCAACCAACTCGCAATGGCGTCCGCAAAATTTACAAAGGGATGATTTCAACTTGGAGCTTCGGTTTAATATCTTCCTTGTGAGCAGACACTCTCTATCAAGAAAATCACGATAGGAAGTACAAGCACTGGAATATCGTATCAATTGGGAGATATATAGCTCGTATGCAGGTGCTGCTGGAATGTTGCTATTTAGAAATGGAAAGTTCACAATTAGAAATCTGAAATCATCTATTTTGTCGTAAAATTTTGTTTTCAACCGACCCTCATTGTCAATTTCTATATGTTAGTCAAGATATGAGGGCGATTTAACTGTATCTGTTGTATCCTTTATCTCTAGTTCGATTGAATAGATGCGTTCAACATAGTCACCAAATTTTGAATTATTTAGAAGGAGAACATCATCTATAGAGCGAAAAATAAAGTTAAAGGATATTGCTAACTTCTGATCTTTCCTCCTAAGATGTTTCTTTATGAAGTCAGCATCATAATGATAAAGAAACAAGTCGACAAAAAGAGAGGCACAATTGGTTCCCATAGGAATGCCGACAGTCTGTTGAAAAACACGTCCTCCGAACATAACAAATATGTTGTCAATAAAGAAATCAAGCATCTTGATAATGTCAAATTCAGAGAATTCTTTGTTTAAATCAAAGTGATCCTTTACAAAGTAGGATTTATCCCTCCCTAAGATACAAGACAAGATACTTATATCTATGTTTGCCATTCTTTTTAATGAAACAAAGCAATTCCAACTCTTCCAATTTGTCTTTTAGTTTGGAACGTGGCATACTTGTGTAAAGTGTAGAAAAGTCAAATGTTTTATACTATTGCAAGATGAAAGAGAGTTAGATTGTATGTACTCTAAAAGATCTTAAGCTCATAAGTCGAAAAAACACCAACAGAAAACGGCATGGCTAAAAAAGAAAAAGACAAACAGACAGACACTAGTACACATAACACATGAAAGAGATATAAAGGCTGACCAAAGACCAACCAAAAATATTTAAACATACCCGTTAAGACTTTCGAGTTTGTTTGAACTTCTGTCACTGGATAGAGTGGGAAATTAAAACCAGTCACAAATTGTCTCAGACTTTGATGAAGATAAACAAGATCTTTTATTTCTGTTCCATTAATGATCCAATTCTGGTAAATCTTCGTTGTATTCCTATAATCAATGCTGTTTATTCCGTGGTTCTTCAAAATATAAATGAAGATGCTTATTAATGGATGTTAATTCATGTTCCTTACACATTGAAATTGAGATACAAATAACTGAGTACATATGTCTCCGTTTAATTTTCACTAGTATGATATCACAATTTGAGTTGTTATATATCTAACATATGTTTTGCCTTATACTAAGATAAGATAAGATAAGATAAGATAAGATAAGATTTATTTTATTAAAGTGTCACTATCCATTACAATATCAATATATATATATATATATATATATATATATTGATATTGTAATGCGAAAGCAAATTTACAGATCTAACATTGTTGGGTTGATGTTTAGACGAGTTGTATATACATTATGTACACAGCCATGTATCACCATCATTGATGGCGATCCGATGGATACATCTGTTGTAGGGTTGTCACTGACTCAGACGTACTTATGAATATAATTATTTTCTGTGACTGTATCTTACATTAATTTGTAGGATCCTTTACTATAGATAATTTAGCTGATCTGTAACAATAACATCTTCATGCCTTATATATCATGTACTGTAGTACGCCGCTAGATTAAAAACTGACGTGGAAAGGTAACACATGCCCACCGAAAGCTCTTTTTTTGAGAGCCCAGGTGGTCGTGTGGTCTAGCGGGACGGCTGCAGTCCAGGCGATTTGGTGTCACGATATCACAGTAGCATGGGTTCGAATCCCGGCGAGGGAAGAACAAAAAATTTGCAAAAGCAAATTTACAGATCTAACATTGTTGGGTTGATGTTTAGACGAGTTATATATATATATATATATATACACACATAAAGCCATAAGAACCTAACATTTAAGTAAAAGGAAGCCAGCCGAAAACGACTTATGAGACACTATCATTAAAACAAACATCTAATACATACATAAAAGGACAGCTTTGTTACATTTAAAAGTATTTCGTAGATAAAAATATAAAAAAAACATATATAATTTCTAGATGACATGTTTTCGTCGATAAAACATATGATAAAGGGAAATAGCTAAAAGAGGAACCATATTCTCATAACACATAAGATAACGAAGTTTTTCAATATCGCATAAATTCTCATAATCAACATTTGAAATACAGGCCTTGGCATATAAGTCATGTCTGATATCAGAGTAAAAACAACAATTTAAAAGAAAGTGTTTTTCATCTTCAACTTGTCAACTATCACAAAAAATACATAACCGGTCTTGTAGAGGTTCTGGTGGTCTAGCATATCGACCTGTTTCAATTTCAAGTTGTAACGAACCAGCTCTGAATAGTGACAAAATACGTCGGTGGTATCTATTATTAACTACCTCTACATAAGGCTCCGTACCAATTCAAGTTTTAAACAATCTATAAAATCTTAATTTATTACCATTGACATTATTTTTATCATTCCATACTTCATGGTGCCAAGATTCTTTTTGTTATACTATAAGTAATCATTTTGGTACAGTATTTGAAATTGTTTTTGCTATTGTTAATTTGTTGTATTTGTTACTAAAACAAAACAAGTTTAGAACGAACATATTATCATGATGTATTAAACAATATCAGTTTCAACTCAAATAAGAATTATTTTTATGAAAATATTTGAACTAGTACATTGAAGGATATGCTTTTAAGTAACTTTAAAACAACACCACTTTAATCCGTTTGCATATACGACATATTTTAATTCGGAACCATTACATTTGTCATGTTTATAAGTCCCCTTTACCATTTATATATAGCTACATATATTGCTTAATTACAAATATATATCTGCAATACATCAGCGTAGTTTTTAATTTGATAACCAATTGAGATAAAGCAATTAATATAACAGAAATAGATTCTTTTAATTATGGCTTCAGAGTATCTGTATTTCTTAAATAATGGGTTTAGATTTCTCCTTTTGATGTGTAAACTCATGATATCCAATCAAATTCTGTAGGTCTTTTCTAAGCAGAAGCCTCATAATTTATATCACAAACAAGAGATATCAAAAAACATTTAAATTAAAATAATTTTACAAGATGTAACGATACCTGTATAAGATCAAGATAAAATATAGTTTTGGGAGAATAACTCGTTTTCCATGCAACTGGAAAACATATGTAAAAGGATAAACCAGAAACCATGCATTGACGAAGAAGAGAAATAAATATACCAAAAATGAAACGAAAAATGAAAGTAAAACACCATTCCATATAAAACTGTTCTCAGAGAAAACAAATACAGAGTGTTATAAACCAAATTGAGAGATGGGTTGTGTGTCAATAAGCAGCAGAAAAAATAACACAAAGTTATAAAGATTTCCAAAATGCAAAATAACACTTGATGCATTTTGCCAAAAAAACTGCTACAAGTTTTACCTTAACCAGAAATAAATGCTAGAAAGCCAGATTTTTACAGGATCGTAGGTATGTTAGGACCTATCTGACCATATGAAATATCAAAAGAATAGCCAATTTCATATACGATAAACTATGTCATAGTCCATCTCCAAAGGACACAAATTCTACAAACAAATTGTTGATACATGGAATGGACCTACAATCCCATCCACTTTCCCAAATGTGACCAACTTGTGACTTATTGCACTAACAATAGCAACACGATGAGTGCCACAATTTCGTACCCTTCCGGAGCACCTAACATAACAACCAGTTTTTTAGTTTTAAGTTTTCTATGTTGTGTTTTGTGTTCTGTTGTGTGTCTGTTGGTCTTACTTTGTTTACGCCATAATGATGTCACCTTATTTTCGACTTATGAGTTTAAATGTCATTGATGTATCATGTGCTCCTCTTTTTCAAGCCTACAATGCATATTACGAAATCCATATACATTTGGGTGCTTTACAACAGAAACAACTAAAAAAAAAACAGATCTGGCCTTGCATTTCCTATTATACAATCTCTCAAATAACAAAAAGAAAAATAAACATAAATATGTAAGGCATTCATTTTCATCAGGTTGATAACTTCCAAAACGCAGATGTGTGAAACTGATAACTTAAAGATGAATTATTTGAATTTCTTCGTTCTTAAACATTTAAAGAATGATTTCTTTTTTAAATTTGTATTTACCTTTAACTTATCGTTTTTGAATTTTGTTTGGCTACTCATATCATTTAAAAGAATAAAATATAACCTTATAATGTATTAACAAAAATCCAGTTGGAACTAAACATATCTGGTTAATTACCTTCCCTCGAAAATAAGTATTAGATACAACACAAAGGTAACACAGAAACAGGCCGGTAACAACCGTTGCCGGATAGTTTTTCTGCACGAGTAGTCAGGTCCTTGACCTGACTAAAAGTGCAGAAAAACTATACGACAGGTTGTTTCCGGCCTGGTTTTTTTTTTGTTATTTTTGTTTTGTATCTGACTTGTACGACGTTTCAAGGAAGAAGTATTACATTTTGCCAGACTGAACATTTGAGAAACTTAAATGGCCCCAAAGCAGTAAATTAAAGTTATAGTATAAAGTTAACGCATTTCTTTTTTATTTCCCTTCAACCGAGTTTTTTTTTTAGAAAAAAAATCAGGAATCCAATAGTTTGATAGATAAAAAAAAGAACCATTTCAAGTAAAAGATAAATGTTATCACATTTGAGACTTAAAATGCAACTTCGTAAAAAAGTAATATACTTAAGAAATAGTTAAGTATCAAATAAGATATCGTTGGGTTTTTATGGGTGAAACGGAAAGCGGGGAAAGGGGGGGGGGACTAAATTGATTTGAAGTAAACAGGCTGTGATCTTTATTTTGATGAAAAAATGAAGGTTGTGCCATCTCATCACCCCCTTTCATTCCCCCTTTAAAAAAATGTTAAAATCGCACGTTTGCTGCCATATACATGAATTTAATATTCAGTTTGGGGGGGGGGATCCGGGGTTGGAAGCCCATTTTTTGGACGATCAATGTATTTAAAAGGGGACATGAATTTTCTACTTCATTAGTGAATGAAATGTTATGGATTTTGTCTTGTTATTGTACATGTATATTAAGACAACCACTTGATATATTTTTTTTAAATTCATGCTCGTCTCTGAAAGTGTTGATCACGATTAATAAAACATGTGTTACTATATGATCCAATCGCAACCTACCGTACAAAATTGAGGACATGATAAGTTGAACGATTTTCTTCTTATTGCTGCTTATTTTGACATTTATTACACGAAAACTTTTTATTTATGGGATCAATAGTTAATTGGTGAGTTGATAGGGATTTTATCTTTTGATGAGATTTGATTTTTGTTTACATATTTCCTGTATTTTTTAATTGATATATAAACGTCGGTATCATCATTTCTTTACTTTCAGCATTGTCCAAAATACTATTCATGTCCAGGTATTGAAGAAAATACGTTAATTGACCGATTATTTTGCTCCATAAAAGGGGGTGTATGTTCTCTTCTGATTTTATTAACAAATTACCTTTACAACGCCATCACCCAATATATATATATATATATATTTTAAATCAGCAATATTATATATATACAGTATTCGAAAAATCAGGAATCATGCAGATCAATAATTTGTTATCTGCTTTACCATAGTAATTTTTTTCCTCATTAAAATTGGGATCCAAATATGTTTTGGTTATTAGGAGAAAAACATACCCCCTTTCTTTATTTAAATTGAATGTCGAATCCCGTAGTGTACTGATATGAATAGTATTGTACTGGAAAGGTTTTAAATATATATATATATATTAATGCTAACGTAAATATTTTATTTAAAAAAAAAGACCGGAAATATGTCGGTTAACCAAAAAGTTCAAATCTAATTAAAAAATAAAGTGTATCGTCTAAACAGAGTCCGTGTAACACCCGGTTTTGTACTGTTTTTCTATAGCTCTGCGGGGGGGGGGGGGGGGGGCGGGGGCAAAGTCTTAGATTGTGCTAGATTGAATATATGTGTCCAATATGATTGTAAACCAGTTTCCGTTCGAAATGAAAGTGCACGAAACAGAGCTCAAAAAATGTTAAGTAAACATCTCATTGTTCTCATTATTCATTGGTACGTTAGAATACCTATTGCCGATAACAAAATAATCAGAATTTGAAAATTGATGTAGAAAGTAAAATCACAAAAATACTGAAATCTAAGGACAATTCAAAACGGAAAGTCCTTAATCGAATGGCAAAATCAAAAACTCAAACATATCAAACGAATGGATAACAGCTGCCATATTGCTGATTTGATACAGGCATTTTGTTATGTAGAAAATAGTGTATTAAAACTCAGCTAAGTAAGCAACCTCAAAGTAATATATTTATAAACTTTTAGATGTTTGAACAATTCATATATTGGGGTAAAGTCATGACGGCAAAGCTTGAATGTTTATCCAGATCATTATATTTACATTACTAAATGGTTTCGTTTTTCAATGCACAGTTGTTGCGTGATCGTCAGTATCTGAGGAATTCACCTCAAACCGGGAGTTATTGCTTTGCATGTACTGATTTTGTGTCATGGATGAACACCCCTTATCCTTATTTTTTTCTATTTTAACAATGGCAAAATAAAAAAGGGTTTCCCTAATAAACGTTATCATGGGGAAGTTATCAACATGATCAATATCAATTTGTGTTAATTTGTTATGAAATTTTAAAAAAATCGAAAAAATTCAGAAACTTGACTACTCATGTACTTTTCAAAATGTGTAAAGGAGTAGGTCCGGTAAGGGCCGATTTTGGCCTCAATTTTCAAGTTCATCTGACGAAATATTTTAGACACTTTTTAAACACTTAAGTGTCTATTTCAATTGATTTAATTAGTTTTTGTGAAAGATTTTAAATGACTAAGTCATTAAAAACGCTCCGATTCAAGCTTAGATATGAAAAATCTATCAAATTTGCCAAAAATCGTCACTTTTTTAGAAAGTTTTTGTCAAAAATGAAAGTGGCCGCATCCGTGTTCATCCTCAACCTTTACATATATTATGTATTATCGTCAAATATAACTTGCATTTTAATATTATGAATGAACACGAATGCGGCCACTTTCATTTTAGACAGAAACCGTCTAAAATTAAACTAAAATGCTTATTTTGTGAAGATTTCAGTAATTTAGCATGACTTTATGATGCTAGTACCCGATATTTGTGCATTGTATTGTCAAAAACAGCCCATATTTATGTAGCAGAATCATTCTACTTTCCAATAAATAGCTTCATGATTACAATTTCACATTTTTGTAAAACTGCTATATTTTGGGGCCAAAAAGGGGTCTTACTGAACCTACTCCTTTAAAGTAAAAGAAAATTGTTCTATCATGTCTATTGTGAAATATTTTGTCATCTTTTCAAAAGCTTGCCCAAAAAACGTAATACATACGCAATTATCAAGCTTTGTAGTAAACACAATAATTTTCTTTGCTTTTTTTCACTATTGGAAAACAAGCTTTATTGTATTTGAATAAAGTACTTTTACATATATTATTTGTGAGCTATTTTGATATGTATAAATATAAATGTAAAAGAAGCTGGTGTAATTAGTTGCTAATTCATTTCAACTTATTTTGCTTTTACAAATCTTTGACAACACTAGGATGTATTTACCTTAATTGAACTAATCATTTACGAAGATATGTTGCCAAAATAGATTGTTCTTATGACAAGTAAAATATTCCTCATGGGGACCTTAATTTGCAACCTTGTTTGATAGAATACGCCACAAGTCTGAGTTGGAATACTGTAGATTATGTTAAACACACGTTTGTCTTAATTATACGTATCTGATACTACATAACCGATATTCTTTAGATTTAAAACCACTTTACATACTCCTTTAAAGTCTCAATACAGGTAATAATAATGTTTTTCTTTAACATCTTTTGATAATATTTTGAAAAAAGATCCCAATTTCATTTTTTCAATTTTATTATATTTAGAATTCTCAATATGCTATATAATGAACATTCTTAAGGTTTTTCCCATATTTTATATTTCAATAAAAGACTTTTGTAGACAAAATATTGCATCTATAAAAGAGAGACGGAGGATACCAAAGGGACATTCAAATTCACAATTTGAAAATAATTTATGCTCAAGGATAGCATTTTTCAGCTCTAATTTTAAAACAACATTGGAAAATGCTTTGTCCTTCAATTTTTTATTTTAAATTGAAGTTGAAAAAAATGTACTTCATCCATTCAAACTATCTGATATCTGATTTAATTTTCCATTACATTCAGCTGTATACACTTGGACATATAGCAGTTTTGTGCGGGTCGTATCTCAGACTTCACAACTTGACTTTTATTGATTTATTGAATCACATTGAATGAAATACATTCCAGTGACCGAAGACATCTTTTTTTCATTTAATTTTTAAAGAAATCCAACACGTAACATTTGGATACCAAAAAAAAACTACCTAGAAACTTTAAGAGTTTAAGGACAAATAGGGACATAATAATTGCTTCTGATTTAGCTTAAGGGATTGTTTTTAAGGGAATCGGAAACTATGTTTTAAAAAGAATGTCTTAAAATATCATGTCTTTGAAATCATTTCAGTAAGAAAGATCTGCCCACTGAGCTTGTCGTACAGTGCGTAGCTTAAACCTTAGTTTCTTAATATTTCTGATTTAATCTCTGAATAGGAAAGTTTGAATGTATGTTAAAAAATCAGATCAGACACATGCACTGATTAATAAGTTGGTGATACCCTTACGGACCAGCATTCTAACTTAGTTATCGACAATAAATAATAAAATGAAAATAATATTTTTAAATTCTATTGTAATTCGGAATAATTTGTGATTTTTTTTTACTTTTTACAACACTTTTATCAAAGTCAAAAATTGACCAAAAAAAATTATTTATACCAGTTACATTAAGGAAGTATTCTTCTGACTTTTCTGTCTCGTTCAGTCTCGTTGAAATCTCGTTCTTGCATTATTTCCAAAACATGTGATAGAAGTGGAAAATATCAATGAATTTTAAAAATATTATAAGCAAACATAAATCTGTGAAAAAATTGTGTATTTACAATGAATGGTTTTTGCGTAATCCAGTTTTCAAATTCTACGACCAATCAAGTCAGTATTTTTAGCGAAATTTTTGAGAAAATTGGTGAGGGATACAAAAAATGATTTTACAAGAATAATGTACATCCCACATCATTTTGGTCTTTTCAAATTTCTTAGATATGTCTTTTTTTTTATTCATTTATAACAAAAAAGTTGAAATAATATGCATTTTGTTCTGAAAACTGAGAAAAATCACAAAAATACAAAATTGACAACATGGTAAATTTTACACAAAAAAGCGTCAAAATATGATAAAACATTCTTATATTAACACCTACCTATAGTTTTTGTAAGTAACATTTATTCAGATTGGTCCACTTCATCTTTATAGAAAGTATGAGAAAAAGTTTAATTGTGGAACTGTGATTTGTTTCATGATAATAGCCCAAAAATAGGTAAAAATCGATGAAAAAATGGAAAATCATCAAAATTGGGCATTTTCAAAGGGCCGTAGCAAAAAGAGAAGTGCACCACCATATGATTTTTTCTTCACCAATTATTTTGTCACAGTCTTATAAACCCAAAAATCAGGTTAAGAGAAAAAGTTTAATCCTAGAAATGTTTAGCTCCTCAGAGGTGTACATCCTTAAATGACAGGGTAGAAAGCTTCAAATTGTCATAAAATTTTAATTAAATAACAATTATTTTCCATTGTAAGTCTTATTTTTATAGACACATAGCACGGTTACTAAGGTTTTATATGGTGATTTTGCAAAGATCTCATATAGCTTTATTTCTTAAAAATGGCCTCTCTACATAATACCAACTAGCATTCATCACTTTTGGTTACTATATGCACGAATATTCCCCAAAGGAATGAATATTCTATACAACCTAGTATACATGTACATGCTTTATAGGCAAACATACTTCTTGTTCCAGGACGCTGATCTATTGTATTGGGTGTATATACTAATTGATCTACAAATTCTGATATCAGAGTATTACAAAAATATATAGTTGTGTATTGATTGAAGTATCCCCTCGTCAAAAGTTGGTTTTAAAAGAGGGATCAAATCCACAACAAAACAAAATATAGCGGCAAAAAATCAGTAGACTGAAATTGAGTGGTTCTGGATTTTCATTTATTGTTTTGCCGTTGTTTTGTTGGTTTGAATTGTTACATATTTTGTCATATTGGACCTTTTGTTAACTGACTAAACGGTATTTTGTTATCATTGTTGAAGGCCTTACAATGAAATGTTGTAGGTTGCATCCACATTATTGGGGCTGTTTGGTAGTTGAGAATTCTGACAAATCGCTATGGAACGCCACAGCTGTCTTATGTGGTTCTCTGATATTACTTGATGTTGTTTTATCATTACTTAATAATAGTTTGTCTTTATTTGATATGGTTTTGACATTACGTAATGATGTTTTAATATAACTCAATATGGAATAGTCATTACTTAATGATATTTCGAATTATACGATATGGTTTTGTATTGACTTGATATAGTTTTGTTATTACTCAATATGGTTTGGTCATTACTCGATGTGGTTTCACCATTATTTAATATGGTTGTGTCATTAGTCAATGTGGTTTTAACATTACTTGATGTGTATGTGACTTGACGTAATGTAATTGTTTCATTACATGATGTGATTTTGTTATTTCGTAATGATGATTTGTCTATTCTTTATATGGTTTTAACATTACGTAATGATGTTTCAAAATTTGACTATTTTAAACTACTTGATGTGCTTGTTTCATTATTTGATGTGCTTGTTTCATTATTTGATGTGGTTTTGTCTTTCTTCGATGTGGTCCTAGCTGTCATTCTTTGATGTGGTTATCCCATTACAAGTTTGATGAGGTAAAACCACGTGACCAATTCGGAAAAACCAGTTCTATTTTTAGATATATTTTTATGTTGTATGACTGTGCCTTTAATGAATTAGGCCATCCATCTAATTAGTATTCAAACTAAAGTTCGGGTTACTGTTTAAGTTAAACTTTGAGTGAGTTTTCGAATGAAAGTTATACTTATAATTAAAGTTCTAGTTAGAATTGATTTTCGAATTGGACTTCGAGTTTGAGTCACATTCAAAGGCAGAGTTCTAGTTACAACTTTGAGTTTTAGTCACTTCTTGAGGTAGAGTTTGAGTTGGATTCGAATTTAAGTCTCATTTAGAAATCATTAAAATTTCGAGTTGAAATTCAAGCTATTTTATATGTCTTTTTGAGTTCGTAATTAAATTTTCTATCGCGGAACAAGGGCTTTTGCTTGGGCTTCCGAAAAGAGGGCTCCGGGATATGCGTACTAAATAAACAATGTTGCAGTATACAAAACACAACATAGGAAGGAGTTGAAATAAAGTTAGATGTGGTGTGATTGCCAATGAGAAAACTATCCACCAGAGTTTAAATGCAGTGAATGTAAGAAATCATATATCGGCAACCGTACAGCCTTCAAAAATCCGTATAGTCAGCTACAAAAAGGCCACCATGCACTATGTGAAAAAGATTCAAACGAAAAAACTAACGGTCTATTTTACAAAAAAACAAATATGACACATATGTATACAACGACAAAAATTGAACTTCATGCTCTTGACTTTGGTCAGGTACATAAAGAAAGTGCACGTGGTGGAGTTTAACATGTATGTGAGAGAACATCGAACTGTAACAGTAGTGTAACGGCACAACACGAGAAAAAATGTAAACTAGACAAATCGATGCCCCCGCACTCCACTTATTGAACCGCTTGTACCCCAAAAAGGACAAAGTTCATTATTTTTATCCCATAAGAGGAAAAATAATGAAAAGAAAAAACCCTGACCACATGCACACCATCAATACATGTACAAACAGCTAGCAGAGTGATAAATTCCTAGCATACAATTTGTAGGCGGAGTTATCTGGAAACGCCCTACTTATGCAAGAAAAATTTACAAAATTTCCCAAAAATAACAAAGTTCAGCTTTCTCCCGAAGAGCACATTTTAATAAAAATTAAACCCTGACCACATACAGCACACCTTCAACATATATGTATAAACAGACAGTAAGGAGAAAACTTCCTAGGATTCAAACTGTTGGAGGAGTTATGCGGAATAACTACATGTATATACCCATAATGGGACGGAAAGACGGATGGACAAATGTTAAACACTATGCCCCCAACTTTCAGTTGCTGTAAAGTTGCGGTGGCTTAAAAAACCTTTCAATTGGCTGGCTCAATAGATCGGTATGACTGGGTAATTTAAATCCATCGGGGTGATCTCGGGTTCCCTAGAACGGTAAGGAGATTCTGCTCAACGTGTGGCATCCGTCGTGTTATTTGCGAAATTACAAACCGAGTGATGTGGTCTTATTTGGAAGTTCACATTCGAGTAAAAGATGAAGAAACATGTTCGCCGTCACATGTGAAACAGATATTCCAAAAAGTTTATTTTTCAATTAGTGCGAGGTAGATCAGAGAATTCAATTGATTAAAAGTAAAAAGATTGATATTCGTATATATGTTCAAATGATCATTATTTTTTTTTAGAGAATTCTTATTTCATAGTATTGATGCTTTGTCGCTTAGTCCGAGCCCCCCTCCTCCGATTTTACTGTGTCTTAAGTGTGAGTTGATTTTTTTTTAACGAAAACGTATTAGTCTTTTGATTTGTGTCGAGCCTGCGACATAAATGTAGCGGCAGTGAGACACAACAACGTCATCGAAAGTGGCGTCATTTCGGGACCTTTTATAGCTTACTATAGGTTATGGGTTTTGCTCATTGTTGAAAACCATACAGTTTTGTTTTAGTAAAATAAAACCGAATTAAACTGTTTCGACCTGATAAATTTATTACCTCCATGAAGTGTTTTAAAACTTGTATAGGAGTTTTTCTTCAATATCTAGAAAAAGCATCTACAGAAAAACATTTTTTTATATTTTTTGACCGATGAATGTACAGCTCATCAACATTACGCTTTTACACTGAAAGCAGCAATATCAGGCGAGACACAGCGTTCCGTGGACTTTTTTACAAATTTATTATAATACTGCTTCTATTTGAAAACTTATAGATCAAATAACAGGACCAAGTGGTTTGGGGATATCCCTATTATGTCCGAAATACTGTAAAATTTTTAGGATTTTATTTTTGTTTATTATTGTCTGCCGTTTCCTTTTTTCATACCAAATAACTCTCAACAACCACTCGAACTTTAATTTGATTTTTAACTTTGGCGATACCCATCCAAAGCACATTAAACAAACGACATATTGAAATCTGTTAAAAAATAGATTTTTTCACATTGTGCATGGTGGCCTTTTGTAGCTGACTATTCGGAGTATTGAAGGCTGAACGGTTGCCGATATATGATTTCTTACATCCACTGCATTTAAATGAAACTCTGGTGGATAGTTGTCTCATTGGCAATCACACCACATCTAACTTTATTTCAACTCCTATGTTGCGTTTTGAATACTGCAACATTGTTTATTTAGTACGCATATCCCGGAGCACTCTTTTCGGAAGCCCGAGTAAAAGCCCTTGTTCCCGGCGATAGAAAATTTAATTACGAACTCAAAAAGACATATAAAATAGCTCGAATTTCAGCTCGAAATCTTAATAAAAGTTATACTTAAATTCTAATCCTACTCAAACTCTACCTCAAGAAGTAACTCAAATTCATAGTTGTAACTAGAACTCTGCCTTTACATGTGACTCGAACTCGAGGTCCAACTCGAAACTCAATGCTAACTAGAACTTTAATTATAAGTATGTATTGACTTGAATTCGAAAACTAACTAAAAGTTTAACTCAAACAGTAACCCGAACTTTAATTTGAATACTAATTAGATGGATGGCCAAACGCATTCAAGGCACATACAATATGGAAATCTAACTAAAGATAGAACAGGTTTTTCCGAATTGGTCACGTGGTTTTACCTCATCAAGTAATGGGATAACCACATTAAAGAATGACAAGACCACATCAAATAATGAACCAAACACATCAAGAAGTGTAAAATGGTCAAATTTTGAAACATTATTACGTAATGTTAAAACCATATAAAGAATAGACAAATCATCATTACGAAATAACAAAACCACATCATGTAATGAAACAACTACATTGCGTTAAGTCACATACACATCAAGTAATGGTAAAACCACATTGACTTATGACACAACCATATTAAATAATGGTGAAACCACATCGAGTAATGACAAAACCATATTGAGTAATGACAAAACTATATCAAGTCAATATGAAATCATATCGTGTAATATCGAAATATCATTAAGAAATGACTATTCATATTGAGTTATATTAAAACATCATTACGTAATGTCAAAACCATATCAAATAAAGACAAACTATTATTAAGTAATGATAAAACAACATAAAGTAATATCAGAGTTCCACTTAAGACAGCTGTGGCGTTCCATAAATCGCCTTTTTCTATGCTCAATTTACTTGAATATGTATTCATGAATATCCCCTAACAATGATACATTTTTTAGATAATTACCATACATTTACAGGTTTGTACTTTTAGTTGTCATGCATTCAGTCTTTGAATAATTACATACCCACATGTGAGCAATGTTTTCAATTGTACTTGGAGCATCGGGATATATTGATTTGTCCAGATGTCCGATCAAACACTGTTGTGTTTCAGGCATGCACGATATGTAATGTCCCTGTAATGGAATAACAAAACTAAGATAAAGTTTAATATGAAATTAGCAATCAAAAGTAGATAACAAATTCAATCCCCTGTACAACGCCAACATTACTGCCGTACACATGATTAACACTCAATACACATGCATTTCAATCACGTTGTACAAAGGAAGTTTAAATGTGACTCATCATAAAAAGTACTTAGAAGACACAAAAAGAATTCATCTTCAAGTAGAATTTCACATATGTAAATACATAGATATTTCAAAACTATTTGAAACAATATGACTCTTGTTTTAATTCCTTTTGGTATTGTTGAAACTAGAAGTCAAATGGTCCTGAAAGTATTTGAATTAGATTAGTCCAGATACATGTATAAGTCGGAATTGCAGTTTCAATTTTTATATTGAATTGATACATCGGTTTTGGCCAACTTGACATCAACATTTATGTAGCTGTCCTGTAGCATGGCTCCTACTTGAAGTTACATTTTCATTCGTGCTTGTTCATTTTGTCTTACATTCTCCTTAATGAGATTCAGATAGTGTTTGGTGTTTTGTGGTGCCATTTTTGTTTTAATAATACCCCTTATTTCATATGGAATGACTCGTTCTTTTTTGTGCGTACACGATGATATTTCTTTTCAGACACACATGCAATGGAGTATGGAGACTTATTCGAATTGAGCAATACATATCTTAATTAATACTTGAAAAAAAAACACAAAATAGTGTACTTGTTTATCTTACCTTATTAAAATCCTGCATTGTATGTGATTCAAGTATGTTGTTGTGTTTTGGATTGTGATAATGCACAATGTTTTCGTATATGTTACTCTTTATTCGCTGCACAAAACGGGCTTGGCCTTCAGTCACTCTGATGTTTATGTCCTACAATTATTTTTGAAATGAATATCAATACTTACAACAGACTAAACACGAATGTTATACAATTGACCTTAAGATATTAACAACATGAAATTAAAGATACAAAATTACAAGCCTGGTACCGTTGGTGATTTTTTAAAAGGAGAACTTAAAGTATACTCTATTCTTTATTCCTTTCGAAAAAAGAATAGGCAATCGATTCTAAACTGCGATATTTGATTCAGACGTATCAAATGTAAACATTTATTTATTTGTTCTATACAAAAAAAAGTCTACTAAATGGCCTATTGATATAGCCTCAACAATGAATGCATATCAATTTTACAAAGATGTCAATATTCTATTTTAAAAGAGAGAGAAGCTATCCGAACACATAAATTATAAAAAAAGTGGCGAAAAATGTTGGAAGTTACCACTGCTCATGTCTACCAGTTTTTATTAACATAAGCAATATGAAGGGTGCCACGGTTCTTCTTACCCTTCCAGAACACCTGAAACCAGCCCGGGTTTTTGATGTGGTTCGTATGCTTAGTTCTTAGTTTTCTATGTTGTTTCTTGTGTATTATTATTTGTCTAGTTGGCTTTTCTTGTTTTGCCATGACGTTGCCAGTTTATTTCCGATCTATGAGTTTGACTGCCTCTCTGATATATTTCTCCCTTCTTTTAGTGTAATAGCACTAGTTTGCTGGAAATCAATCTTAATTATAATGGCACATCCTGATAGTGGGTGATAATCTCATAATGCATTGTGCTTTTTCAGTTCGTTTTGTTTGGTCATGATTTAGCAGCAGCATTTTGAATCAAGAATTTATGAACTTAGCATTTAGAGTGGTATACCAAATTGCCTTCAAATATAACTCCATTGCACGTGCTGGAAGGCCAATGCACTGGCTCTTAACACTTTTGACTGTGACTCTTCTAATTAACTTAAGGATGTAACGTCATGTTTTTGATTTATTTTATTTATTTAAGCTATTATGAAACGTATTCATTTACATTTTTTTAATTGAATAACGGCTAATGAAAACACGATGGAACTGGGACTCATACCAATTTTTTTTTTAAATAGTAATTTCGTCTGTCATTCTATATGTTCAAAGGAGTTGCAATATTTAAAAAAATCAATTTTGTATATCACTCTTAATGATAAATGCTGATCATATGTTGGCAAAAAATATGAAGATACAGATTTTGTAAATTTCAATTCAATAGCGCACGGATGACCTTTATCAATCAAGTAAAATATGTGATATCTATGATACATTATATTTCATCGTTTTATTATTTTAAATTTTCATATGAATCAAAACCATAAAGAACATTTTGTTGTCTACAAATGTTATTACCAATTTTCCAGTGTCATGGTTTTCACATGACACAACAGCAAATGATAAAAATACTGCAAGTAAAAAGTAAGCATCCATTCTGTTGGTCGTTTGGATTAACCTAAATTAAAAGAAAATTATATCATTTTGAACTTCACTTCATACTGATTCAATGAACTACCAATATCTGTCATTAAGGACGTAGTTTTTTCGAAGAAAACATGTCACGCCAGCAGAAGTACGTTTAATAGGCTGAATTAAATATAAAAAAATAGTTTCAAGTTAATGTATAATATGCAATGTAAGTAGTCATTATTTCTAACCCGTATTGCTCTAAATATATTTCTAATTCTTGATTGGTCATTCTTCAATAAGAACAGTTTTTCTCCCAAAAAGAATAACATCGTTATGCTTCTGTTAGGTATAATGAGTAAACTGTTTGTCAATCAATGCATACTAATAGGGATTGCAACGAGTACTCTAGTACTCAATTACTTACTCGGAAGGCTGAGTAATCGAGTACAATTTTACAACCCAGATACTCGTTTGCATTTTATAAAACTTGAAACATTTCTCTGTACATTTCCCCTCACTTTCGTTCCCTTTGAAATATATTTCGTAAATGAATGAATTAATAATATCTATGAACAATGTAAATACGTTTATCCCTAGACTAACATGTGTTATAATTTAGTCTCAGGTTTATCTGTTATGGCCTATAAAGGATGGTGTAAACTTTCCAAAACATGTATGGTGTAATGGTGTATGGCATATGGTGCAGTGGTATAAGTTGTATGGTGCTATAGTGCTATAGTGTATGGTGTAAGGGGAATGATGTAAGGGTGTACGAGGAATGGTGTGATTGTGTAATGTATATAATACGTAGAGATTATAAAAATTTTATATTTTCAATAATCTGGTTTAATTCAATCAAATATTTGTGTGGGTGCGTGGGTGTTGTAGTCTGTAGCTCATTGCCATATTCGGCATGGCCATAGATGGCGCTCGCAGCTTGAATCAGAATTTTGGAATTCCCGTATCAGCTTGAATCAGAATTTTGGAAGTCCCGTATCGGGCACTTGTTAATTTACTGTCGACTAGAAAGCAGGTGTTACACAAATAAGTTTAACTTTTTAAAAGAAAAAGAAAAGATGCCAAACAAAAGTAATGCCATAGATCAATATGTCTCTACCATACTAAATCTCCAACTTGGACTTGATAAGTTACTGTTCCGAGTTTATGAGCGATAACTCCTTGTATCCACTTGTTATTGTCTCTATAGTCTCTTTAAGATTTGGACTCCCTACTGGATGCAAAAAGTTTTTTTTTTACCATCTTGTCATTTTATTATTTTTCACTGTGGAGCTAATGAGTTGACAGATTTACAATTGACAGGGAAGGGTTTAATTGAAAATGTAAAATGGTCTACCCTACGTTACCAGGCTTAATTTAAAAAGGTTATTATAATATGGTCTTCAATGCTACAGCGCGATACTGGCATTTTGCACCCTTGAATGCGGGTACCATAACAGAGCAGAACAGAAAAAGGGTGTATTCAGATGTCAAAGACTTTGTTATAGAAAATGGGGGGAAAGCTATATTACATGAGAACATTAGGGCAAGTGAAGTGTCTTTATACAGAACAGATGGAACTCATTTGTCACAAACTGGAAATCAGGTTTTCTTAAATAATATACAAAGGGGGGTGTCTTTCCAACGCACAACAAATTCAACTTTTCGAAAGATTCAATAATACAAAATTTGTGGAGGTGAAAACCCAAGTCAGATTTGGTAGCTGACTTGGGCTTTCATGTGGCGGTCCAGGGAGACTGGTAGTGACTGGGGGATTATTTCATTCGGTCCTTGCTCTGGGCCTGACAAGTTCTAAAATTTGCAGGTTAGTGGTAACGGTGGGGTCTACAGATTGGTGACTCTGGGAAGACCTCCTCCACCTCATCTTATAGAGAGGAGGCCTACACCTGCCAACAGGTGGGGCACTAATAACTCGAGCATTGTAATACGAGTGTTTCCCCAGTCACTCCCCATGGTAGGTGGTGGTGTAACCGTGTTTAACTACCAGGGGTTTTATGACTCTATGTCAACTACATGGTATAGGTAATCGGTAGCCACCCTGGCGCCTCAACTAAATATTAGAGAATACTCTGTAGCCAAAGTAATGCCACAAAGTAAAAATGTATATTCTAGTCATGAAAATGTAAAAAAAGGTTGGTGTAATAAAATGTATGTTTAAATCAAAGGATTGTTTTTGTATACGTTGTAAATGAAAAACAGAGGATGGAACCTCTACACAAATGACTATAACATACAGAAAGTCTGTAGTATTTTAATTTTGGTATTTATGAACTATAATTAACAACAGACAAAGAGAGACAACTATAGATTAATTTTATAATCACTTTGTGATTAAAGGAAGGACTTCAACATAGTTAGAAAATACGTCAACAACTCTTGATCGTTGTTCTTCATATCATTGTTATTCGTTCAGTAATGATATAGGGTCTTCTTCTATGAGTATTGCAATTAATAGAGATTATAAAAAAATGATATTTTCAATAACCTGGTTTAATTCAAGCAAATATTTGTGTGGGTGTTGCAGTCTGTAGCTCATTGCCATAATCGGCATGGCCATAGATGGCGCTCGCAGCTTGAATCAGAATTTTGGAATTTCCGTATCAGCTTGAATCAGAATTTTGGAATTACCGTATCGGGCACTTGTAAAATTGCTGTCGACTAGAAAGCAGGTGTTACACAAACAAGTTTATATTTTTAAAACACTCCCACCCTCCTTATGAAAATAGTTGCTGCTGTTAAATTACACTGTTTGCAAATGTATGAATTATTTTAAATATTAAGGGTGTTCTTATCCCAGGTAGTACACCTGAGCCGTATAAGGCACAACTTTTTGGAACTTTTTGTCCTCAATGCTCTTCAATTTTGTACTTGTTTTAGCTTTCGAACTTTTATTTTCTGAGTGTTACTGGTAAATAAAGGCAACAATAGTATACCGATGTTCAAATAAGTCTTGTGAAGACGAAACGCGCGTCTGACGTATTGAATTATAAACCGAATACCTTTTGATAGCTATTATTCGTTTGTTTCTCTATCTTATATGATCTCCCATTTAGTTGTATTGTAGTCCTGTCATGTAGTGTTATCATTTTAATGTTATATTTAACATTTCTATAAAAGCAGAATGTTTGGCTAGCCACAAAACAAGATTCAAGTCAATATTTTTTTCTTATAATGTCCTGTACCAATTCATGAAAATGGCCATTGTAACATTATATTTCGTTTATGTGTGTGTTACACTTTAGTGTTGTAATTTTGTTGTGTCGTAGTTCTCCTCTTACATTAATGATGTGTTTCCCTCGGATTCAGTTTGTGGTCCGGATTTGATTTTTCTCAATCGATTTATGAATTTCGAAAAGCGGTTTACTACTGTTGCCTTTATTTGTTGTCGCACGCTTTCTTTGAAATTAATTGAATTATGGGTAATTTCGGATGGGATGGTGTAGATAAAATGTGTAAGGTGTAAGGTGCACAAATTTAACGTTTATGGTGTAATGTCACAGGGTGTCTGATGTAATGGTGTATGGTATTAGTGGGAAGTTAACACAATCCGAGAACTGTAGGTAATTATTTTGAAACGGTGGTTCGTTATTCATTATTATGTTGACACATAAAGAGGACTAGCGATATACCAATAGCAAAGGAACAAGTTTTATTGTGTTTGAGTTCTGAACCAATACACAGGCAAAAAAAAATGCTCACATGAATTTCACATGAATCTCACGTGAAAATCACATGAAAAATTTCACGTGAGATTCACCTCAAACGAGCTTACACATGAAACTCACGTGAAAATTTTCATGTGAATTTCATGTGAATTGAGATTCAGACGAATCTGATGGGAATTTTTTCGCATGAATTTCACTTTACTAAGAAAAATAGCTTGTAATTTGCCAGTAAACATATTTGAAGGTTGTTGACAGATAGTTTTTGGTAATTCTTTAATCTTTTTCAGACAAGAAATGTCTGCAGTATTGGTAACTGATATGCTAATTAAAGGCCAATCATGATACCAAGTCTGAAAACGAACACTTCATTTTTTTTACATAAATAAGGCCGTTAGTTTTCACGTTTGAATTGTTTTACATTGTCTGATCGGGGCTATTATAGCTGACTATGCGGTATGGGCTTTGCTCATTGTTGAAGGCCGTACGGTGACCTATAGTTGTTAATGTCTGTGTCATTTTGGTCTTTTGTGAATAGTTGTCTCATTGGCAATCATACAACATCTTCTTTTTTATACTTACACGTTTAAAGGACATTTTAAAGTAAAAAACTTAAAAGACGCTTTCACATCAACTCATGACGTCAGTTCTAAAAGGAAGATATATCATACACCATGTACACGGCAAACTAACTTGGACTGAGTTATGTGCGTTTACTTGAATTAAGTTTACAAGCATACTATACTGATGATGTTCTATCATAATATCAACTATTAAATAGTGATGTATTGGCATTGTGATCGCCGTTTGACATGTCCATTCAAACAATAAAGGTAAATTGCACGTGCAAAGCTGATGAACGTTGATTCTATCATTTCTGCAAATATGACTTGATTTAAGAAATGATTTCCATCATAGAGTTCGGAATAATGGTTAGAAGCTTTGAAAAGAGTCCGCTTTAAAGCTCCCTTGCATGTGTAACATCATTAAGAAAGTTTTTTTGAAATGCAATGTTATCGAATCACACGTAAAATTTCCATTACGAAAACGTACGGTAGAATTTTATTCTGCAATGATTTGTTCATTTTCGGATGGGATGGTGTAGATGAAATGTGTAAGGAGTATGGTTCAAAACAATGTAACGTTTATGAAGTAAAGGCAGAAGGTGTATGGTGTTAATAAACTCATCATAGATACAAGGACTAAATTGTGCATATACACCAGACGCAATGTGTATGGTGTTATTGCGAAATAAACACAATCCGAGAACTTTAGTTAATTATTTAGAAAAGGTGGATCGTTATTCATTGTTTTGTTGAAACAAACAGAGGACTAGCGATACACATAACCAAGGAACAGGTTATATTGTGTTCGGGTTCTGCCCCAATACTGTCTTTTTTTAGGTTGTCAAGCCATTCATTAATTATAATCAGGGTAAGGAAAGGTATTAACCAACATACCTCAACCCAACACTAATCAAAACTGTTCACTGGACGTTTACGATTTATCTTCCATACGATATGTTACACATATTATATTACTAGTACATTTTTTTTATCGCACCGTGGGTAACATATCACGTTGTGGTTAATTTAACGCCGTCACATGGTTACCCCTATGTAGCCGTAGTAGTTATCATTAACTGTCAATGGTGACGTCATCTATCAATGTTGTTGTGTTTTATTGTTTATTCTTCTACAAAACACTGGAGAAAAAGTTGCACGAGCAATACATTTGTTAAAGGTACATTACTGACCTCAATACGGACTATAGAGGTTAAAATAAATCCGTAGGGAATTCGGGATGGAACATTTAAAAAGTAAAATTCTTTTTTGAAAATGACAAATTACACAAAGATTGCCAACCATTAGTCTTATTTGTATCATTTTCTGGTGAATATAGATAAATTCAATACACACACATTACAAACGTAATAAATACTTATAACTCATAGTGGTCAATGTTTACAGTACGTTTCTGTACAGTTTACAATTAAGGGATAAAACATTTACACTTTGAATAAAGATTACCAAAACGTAATATAGATAACTATAGCACACTTAAATTTTTTGACAATACAACTAAAGATTATTCATATGCAATCAACTTCATAAGTTGATTAACAAAAACTTTTTAAAAAACTTCATATTTGACAATTGAATTTTAAAAGATAAGAAATATATAGTTGTGGCCTGAAACAATCAATCATTACTATTATACTATACGTAAACCTTGTGATCTGCTGTTATCTTTATGAAAAGTCCTGCTTTTTCTAAATTATCATATTATTGGTCTTTCCTTTCAATGCATTAAAGAGTCATAAAAGAATACATGTATACTCCTATTTAAATTCTTGAAAATGTAAAATATGAATAATGAGGTTCTTACCGTAAAGTTAAAATGTGCTCTACTGCAGTATGTGCAGATATGAACATAAGGAGAGGGAAGTTAGTGTGTCCTTATATAATTATCAAGGTTTGCTTATCGTTTTTATTGTCCAATCAATTTGCGACTTAAATCAGCTAATGACCATGAAGAGCATTATATAATACAAGGAAATGTACTGCACGTCAAAATATTTTGCCACGTTCACTCACAAATAAAAGTACAATCAGTACTCTAAGAGAGCTAATGTAAACGAATCACAAAACAGCATATACATATATAAAAGATATGTAAACAATAACACAAAAATAATAATTTACAATTTTAGATCGTTACTTTAATTGGTATGTGGAACTCTAGTTAGTTATACAAAGGGCAGGATAAAATAGATAATATAAAAAGTGCTTTACATTTTTCATGGAGTTCAATATTTTAAGTATTCACTCTTTTCTCTTTTGGTAGGTCAGAATTTTCTGTTACAAGTCAGGCAATGTCGTTAGGATTCGAGTCACTTTACTAAGAATAATAGTTTGTAATTTGCCAGTGAGCATATTTGAAGGTTGCTAACAAATATTTTAATTCTAGTTATTATAGTAATTCTTTAATCTATTTTAGACCACAAATGTTTGAGGTATCGGTAACTGATGTATTAGTTAAAAACCATTCATGATAGCAAGTTTGAAACGAACGCTCAATCGTTTAATGGACATGGTGACTTAAAAAACGTCAAAGAGCTTTCACACTAAATCATGACGTCAGTTCTAAAAAGGAAGATATATCTTAAACGGCATACGAACTTGAATTGAGTTGAACTAGATTAATTAAGTTTACTTGCGTACTATACTGATGATGTTCTATTATAATCTTTATACATTGTACCAACTATTATGATTGATGAATTTCGAACAGAGGTATACTACTGTTGTCTTTATTAAACAGTGATATATTGGCATTTCGATCGCCGCTTGACTTTAATAATGTCCATTGAAACAATTAAGGTAAATTGCAAGTGCAAAGCTGATGTACGTTGATTTAACTGTTGTTTTATCATTTTTGCAAGTATGACTTGATTTAATTTGAGTTCGGAATAATGAGAAGAATCCTTGAAAAGAACCCGTTTTAAAGTTCCATTGCAAGTCTTCCAGCGTTTAGATAGTGGCTTTAAAAGGTAATTTATTCGAGTCACATGTGATTATGTAGGACTACCAATGCGAAAACACACGCTTGAATTTTATTCCGCAATAGTATGTTTATTTTCCGTCAAAACCTATACATTATAATAGATATAGGATGATGTGGTGTGAGTGCCAATGAGATAACTCTCCATCGAAATAACAATTTAAAAAAAAAGTAAAGCATTATAAGTCAATGTACGGCCTTCAACACGGAGCCTTGGCTTACACCGAACAACAAGCTATAAAGGGCCCCAGAATTACTAGTGTAAAACCATTCAAACGGGAAAACCAACGGACTAATCTATATAAAAAGAACGAGAAACGAGAAACACGTATAAATAACATAAACAAACGACAGATTCCTGACTTAGGGCAGTTGCAAGTATACAAAACAAAAGTGCATATGTTTTTTGATTGAGTTAAGCAATTTCAATTGATCTTTATAGTGTGTATTTCTTTGTTGTGTTAGTACACTAGTGTTTCATATAAGAGGGAAGGTTGCTACCTATAAAAATATTTTAACCCGCTTGATTTGTTTGCACCTATTAAACGTCGACAGGAATTTGATGCTCAGTAGTTGTTGTTTGTTGATGTGGTTCATAAGTTTTTTTCGTTTCTCATTTATATATAATTCATACCGTTGGTTTTCCCGTTTGAATGGTTTTACAATTGTCAATTTGGGGATCTTTTATAGCTTGTTATTCGATGTGTCCCCTGGCTCTAGGTTGAAGACCTTACTTTGACCTATAATGGTTTACATTTAAAAATTTGTGACTTGCATGTAAATTTGTCTCATTGGCACTTATACCAAATTTTGCAGATGTTCTATCAAAAACGAACCTCGTCCGATAAATTGAAGCTTTTAATCTCAGTTAATTTAATACATACAAAAGTGATTTATTATTTTACCGATTATATCGCTACGTGCTATGTTATTAATTTCAGATTTTAATCTACAATGAACTTTGTTCTTGACATTTTCAATATGTTGTTTCACATTCAATTTCGTGACTGATAATACTTTGGTGCAGGAAAACACTGTTACACAATTTAATGTTTAAAATGATAATCTTTGCACCATTACAGACAAACAGCAACAAACGTTTATTTCGTACATTACCCCTGGTTTTCAAGTAGTAACTTTATGCTAGTTAAACTTCCATATTCTTCCGTATATTTACGCATATTTGATCAGCAAACCAACACCAACATGACAAATTTCATACTATTTGGGTGATATGATATCAGAATTCGATGTGTATTTTATAATACAGTAGTCACAATAGGCCATGGTCGCACTACAGTCTTTGAAAAAAGTACAAATTTTTACGATCGTAGTACGATCGTGCAGATTGCAGCTTTAAGGTCAGAGAACGGTCATGGTAAAGTCTTGATGATCGTGATAAGCATTGCCAACTTTAAACATCATTGAATCATGGTGCAGTCGTGGCAAAATCAGATCGTAGTAGAAGCGTAGTGAGACCGAAGTAAGGTTGTTATAAGACCGCAAATGTACTGGTAAGATCGCAAAGGTCACTTTAACATCGTAGCCACAGCGTAGCAAAAGCGCGATTTTAGTCAAGAAGACTGCTTAACGATCTTGCAGTGACGTTACTATAAACATCACATTCTTACCGCGATCCATGCATGCTTCAACTACGACTATACCTCGTTTATACATAGCTTTTCAAGACCATTATACGATTTTAGCACGCCCATGCCGTCCTCATCACGCTCTTCTTACGACCTGACTACGTTGTTCACACTACGACCATTGTCATTGTCATATAAAATATACAAAAGCTTTCATGGTTTTGTTTGTCTGTATATAATTTGGACCTCTTGTCCTTTTTCTCCAACGTTTCAACCATGCTTGACACATCGGTGTCATTTCTACTAAGTATAGTTCACTTTAGCAGTGTCATTTGATCTTAAGGGCAACCAATATGCTGTGATTCTGGTTAGATTGCTTGGTTTGATATATTCTACTGGATCATGTTTATCAGATCTCCGTCTGCCTCTACCTCATCCTCTACCACCAAGCCCACGAGTTCTGGTAGACGATAGTTGCATTTTTACGGTTTTGTTTAGGAGAAACTTTACGTATCAGTGAGGAATAGAAGGAATGCAACAGTATTTATAATGTCCACAATGTTGACAATATTGATGTACTGAGAGCGTAGTAGGATCACGGTATGAACGTGGTACGATCGTAGTATAGTCGTTGTAAGAGCGTGCTATAGTCGCAGTAGAAGTGAGTTGAAATCGTTTGCAATCGGATAAATCGTGGTACGGTCGTTGTAAGGCCATGATGAGCATAGCAAGATCGTTATAATCGTAGTGAGGTCGCAGAATTAACGTGGTGATAACGTGATAAAATCGTAGCGGGATCGTTGTTGAATCGTGATGAGGACGTAGTAACATCGTGAAAACAACGAACATCAACATTTTCATATCGCTCAAACCGCAACCTTACTGAGATCTAAATTTATTTTCGATCGCGGTTAGCGTGTTGCGATCCTGGTGAAGTGAGTCTGGGGCATAAACCTTTGCAATTACACACGACATTCTTAATTAATTACTTTTGTGCAATTGCTAAAAAAAACCTCTCTTTTCAATTATATTCCTCATTTTAAACCTCAAAGACAGATTGAAATTATCATTTTGTTCAACTTTAAAAACAAGAATGGACATCGAAGATACAAAGATACTGTTTAAGTAATGGATAAATCATAATGCGTCTTCCTTTTCTCTAATTGCAGATAATTCACATATTAGTGTTTCAATGCTTTTTCGAACAATCAAGGGAGACATCATGCCATAGAACGTAGCTATTAATCAGATGGAATTACTAGTTCTGCGTAATAATGCATGAAGTAACCCATCAATAGTGAGTTATTGTGATAGGTGAAATGCAGTGCTGGAAGGAGACCATGTATATTTAGGCCAAATATTTTTCATTTTAAACTGACAAAATAGATTTGAAAATTGCACTACAGATTTCACAGTTAATTGTTTTGAAACATGTCACAAAATTCTTTTGAAGTCACCTTTGAAAAATCATTTTCTTAATGAAATGTGACATTTATTTTGGTTCTCAATGCTCTTCAACTTCGTATTTTATTTGGCCTTTTTAACTTTTTTGGATTCGAGTGTCACTAATGAGTCTTTTGTAGACGAAACACGCGTCTGGCGTATATACTAAATTTAGTCCTGGTACAATGTATCTATGATGAGTTTATTATTATATTTTTGCGATTACAATTTTTGATTTCACAAGGATATTAAAAAAAGAATAAGTTTGTTTTCTAAATGATTTACTTTATCAAAAGTTTGAATAAATTAAAACCTTTGCATTTGCTTGTTTTAGAAAATAAGCATATTTTAATTTTATTCTAAAAGTAAATATTGAAATCGCTGACCTTCGGCATTTTTGATTTTGATTTGAAATATTGAAAAATGAAAAATACTCCAAGATTGGGGCATTTTTCATTTTGACATTATAAATTGAAAAATGAAAAATGCTTCAACGTATTTTTCAAACTTTTTCACGGTTACCTTTTTCTGTTTCCTTGTTTTAAGTTAAATATCTCGAAGAAATGATGTAAACGTGTGAAATTCCTAGCTATATGGTAGACTCGTTGGTGGCCTTCGGCTGTTTTATACTGTTTGGTCGCGTTGTTGGGTCTTTTTTTTAACAGTCTCCATTTCCATTCTCAAAGTTATCATATATATAAATGGGTATTTGACATGTTCCACACACATGTAGGTATTCAGTCGTGTGTTCTGTGCGTAAAGTACTTAATAACAATTCGCATATTTTTGGTCATTATGCTGCTTTTCACTATACTACCGATGTTCGGAATTAGTTGATACCACACACAGTGCACATGTATCCATCTTTAACAAGTTTATCAAGAAATTTTAGGTTAAACAAAGGAAAAAAATACCAAAAAACAAAAGTAGTGAAATATTTAAAATTGGTGTCGAATTTGAAACTTTAAAACACCTATATCTTGAAACAAATTTCATTAAACATTACTAAACATGATGCAGATTATATCATGTTTCAAATTTTTATATTGCAAAGTAAAATGAAAAATCTGTACGTTAAAGCATTTTTCATTTTTCAATTTACAATGTAAACATGAAAAATGAAAAATGAAATATGTTCTTTATTTGAGCATTTTTCAATTTTCAATTATCAATGTCAATTGGAAAATGCTCCATGTTGTAGCATATTTCATTTTTCAATTTTAATAGTCAATTTGAAATATGCATAAGGTCAGCAATTTCAATATTTGGTTTTTACAATGCAATTAGAATATAATTTTTTTCTAAAACAAGCAAATGGGATTGTTTTAATTTATTTATTTTATATTCAAACTGTTGAAAAATGAAATCATTTTTAACACCAACTTGTTTTTATTTTTTTCAATAATCTCGTCAAATTTAATCTCATGTCAATTACAAATTTCAAATCTCATTAATGAATAATTTTTTATAAATTGACTTCGAAAGCTTTCTGTTACATTTTTCACATCAATTCAGTTCAAAAGTTGTAGAGCATTTTCCAAAATCTGTTTTTCATTTTAAAATGACAAATGTTTGGCGTTAATGTACACGGACTTTAAGGTATATGAGATATAAATTTGGCGTAAATATTATTGGTCTTTTTATAAGTAGTAAACGGTCAAAATGAACCCAAAAAAAAAATGAGGAACAAATCATGGTAACCATTGATAAACAAATCGTATGATTTCTATGTGATTTGAAAGTAGTAAAATTTTACATGCAAATGAGCTAACAAATCACAATAACAAATCACGAACAAATTGCTTACAATTCATAAGCAAATCATAAACTAATGGTGAAGAAATTGTTTTGAAATCATTAACTAATCAGCAGTAATTGCTTTCCTACTTCAAGCAAATCACAAACAAATTGTGTTTGAATTGTAAAGACATTGTTATCAAATCTTTAATAAATCTTTAACAAATCAGAATTAAATCATATTCCTACCTAAAGCAAATCATAAACAAAATGTTTTTAAATTATGAAGAAATTATAAACCAATGTTATCAAATCTTTAACAAATCAGGAGTAAATCATATATGCCTTCACCAAGCAAAATAGATAAGAAACAACACGAACTCCACTAAAACCCGGGAGTGAAATCAGGTGCTCTGGAAGGGTAAGCATTTCCTGCACCGTATACGGAACCCGTTGTGTTATTTCTTTGTTCAGTTCGGTAATGATGGAAGGTTATTATGACTGAGATATGATTTCTGACAAACTTATGTCATAATGGCAAATCAGCTAATGATGGCGATCGTAAACTTTCTTGAGTGATGACCTTAATATGATTGATTCATAGCCCTGTCTTAACAACTTTTGAGAAAGCAGTATTCCTCGTTCATCAAAATCAACGTACTTTGAGTTAGCTCTAGATTAACGTATCAATTGAAACACAAATACTCCATAAGGTGTTGCCGTTGGGATGTTGCTACACAGAAAGGTGAAATTAAAAGACCTAGCTAATTTCTTTTCTCCTTTCTGTACAAGCCCTTGAATAAATTCTGCTTCAAAGGAATACAAAAACAAATCTGCAAGTAGAGAAGCGCAATTGGTACCCATTGGGATTCCAATAGTCTGTTAGAAGACCAGACCTTCAAATTCAACAAATATGTTGTAAATTAAAAATCCAAGCATGACAGTGATATCCTCTTCGCTGTAATGTTTCTTTGACTATGTATGATTTTTCACAAAGTAAGCTTAAAAATAGATATTTAAAGCGTCTAGTGCCCTTTTTGTTAAAGAAACATAAGCTGACGATTTCTTTCAGTCGAGCTTTAAGTTTAGTAGGTGCACTTTGTAAAAACAGCTGTTTCTGAAACCACGCCTCTTTTAGGGAGATTTAGAATATTCATAGAAAATTAATTTTGTTTATATACTGGTTCCCAGTTATGCTCTCTGTGTTTCATCTCATAGAGACATAATTTGGGAACGTTACCAGTCAATATACATGTGCACATTGTTTACATTGAAATCTGTGGTAAACCTTCATTCGAGGTAGGGGTAGTTAAGAAAATTAGTGTTAGTTTAAACTCTGAAAAGTTCAGGGCATATAAACGTTGAAAATATGCCGCATAGCCCTATATTTTGACCTTTGAAAAAAAATTGTAGTGCATATGAACTTTAAATTCTAGGATAAGATTTTTTTCAAAACTTCATAGTAAAAGTGGTACAGTTTTAACCATAAAAGGAGTTCCTATGGGAAATTGCATTGTCAATATTTGCAGATATGCAACCTATATAGGGTGAAAACAGAGAACATTCTGATTTTAACCAAATTTACTTTATCTCACAAATTTTGAAGAAATTAACTAAACTATGGAGTTTGATAAATATTTCATGAAGATTAATAGGATCCGGAGCCATAAATTCACAGTTTACAGTATGCATAGTTTACTTAAAGTCCTTAAAACAAAATAAATTCATAATATTTGCATATATGTAAGTTAAATTGTTAAGAAGTGTTTATTTTTACTCTTCGCAGTCTTTGAAAGTCATCGATCCTTCCTGAATATTATGTTTGGGGTGTTTGTGTCCTGTTGATAACCCTAAAGTAAGCCGTAACACCTAAATCTGCTTTTTTGTCACCACGGCATAAAAAATACAAGCTAAATAGTGTGTTCTATCCTGAAAATGTACTAAATATTCCAAATTGCTAGAAACAGCAGAATAATTCAGGACATTTGAGGCCCCAGGGGCAAAAAACATAGAAAATTGCCTACCCCCTCGGTCATAAATCAAATAATTTAACTCGTAAATGCCATGATGTTATGGTTTTTAAGTTCTTGATATAGAAAACAATAACTATGCTTGGAAGTTATGCTAAATTCAGATGTTAGCAGTCATCTCTAAAACATTTTAAGTGAATTCATATCTTAGACTGGTATCTGCATACATACAACTATTGCAAATATGGCTTTGTTTGAACACTTCTAGTATATTTATTAGGTAAATTGTGTTAGATATATGGTTCCAGATGATATTGTTGTGACAAGAATTCTAAATTGACCATTTGAGGTAGAAAATGTGAACTTTAATTGACAAATTGGCATACAGTAAGACGTGGACTGGAGACAGACACAGGATTGGATACTTAATTTATATAATCTTGAATGTTGTAATGATTGACTGCTAAACATTACATTTATATTATTAACCAACTAAGTGCATTATTGCCAAAAGTGACTGTTTATTAAAAATAACATATTTTCTGTAATGACCCTGTTTTTTCTGTAATGGCCCTGTTTTTCTGTAATGGCCCTGTTTTTTCTGTAATGACCCTGTTTTTCTGTAATGGCCCTGTATTAATGCCTAGTTTGTCTGTATTAAGCCCTGTTAGGGTTTTTAATAAAGTTAATAACACTAAGTTGTAAAGAGTATAATACCTTTTTGTATTTTATTTAGTTTAGTAACCAGCAACCCACATTAAAGAACCATATAAAGGAATCACTGTTCATCCTGTTTTTAACACATATCTCTTTCAACTTAATATCTTGGATATTTGGTATCTTTACAGCTTTTTAATTGTGAAGTACAAATTATTTTGTTCAAACTAAACTGTCATTAAAAGAGTAAGACAGTACATCAAGTTAGCAGCAACACATACACTTTTGTTCAGTTGGTTAATAAATGTTTTAAGAAATGGGTGTTTTTATAATGGCCCTGTTATATGTCCTCGGTCAGTAATAATGGCCTCGGATGTCTGTAATAGCCCTTGGCGTTGCCTCGGGCCATTACAGACTTCCTCGACCATTATTACAGACCTTGGACATATAACAGGGCCATTATAAAAACACCCATTCATTAATACTATAGTATTCTGATATGCTTTCAATATGTTATCAAAACAGTTTTAAACAGGTTCTAGGCATTTTATATCAAAAAATATGCAAATAGGGTAATTGGCAATAATTAAAGTCTTGTTTTCAAATTCTTTTAAAAATTAAAACAGGGGAGGGGTATAAAATGTTAAGTAAAAAAAAACTTAGAGTATACACAGTGATTTCTCTCGGTCTATAATTCTGATAAATGAGTATTAATTTGAGAAAAACATTTTTAAAGAGTTTTCTATTTGATTAAATGTTTGTATAATGTGGAATAATGGTATAAAGAGTTGAAAAATCAAATGATTTAATGATGGTACTATGTTTTAATGATTAAGATTGTAAATTCACCAATAACTCTATTGAATTTTTCAGTATCCACATCTGATTAACACCACTTCTTGAATATGCCTTTCAGAATATAGCTGAAGTACTTCTTTGACTACAGTGAGTATGGCAGTAAGAACTGTAGAAAGGAGTTTAGTGGAACACTTTGAAGAACCTGCAATATACCTTTCCTTATAAGGTTTCTTGTGAAGCTTAGGAATCCAATATAATGATGGAAGATACTGGTCTTCATCCTTTGGATTAACACCAAAGGAGATTAGAACCGATTTGTGGTTTTCCAGGATCACCTGCTTCGTAAGCGTTCTTAGTGTATATGTAGGATTTCCAAGTGTGTTATTTATCCCAAGTTCCTGAATCAGACAGTCAATGTAGTGTTTCTTGCAAATAAAAACAATATTGTTTTAGGCTTTGTCAGCTGAAACGAAAGCATATGTGTTGATCTCTCTGACCTGAGGGTCTTTAAAGATAGAAGGAGCTTTGGTGCTCATTGACCCTTTAAGCTTACTTACCTTTATCTGAATCAATGACCTCACTGATTTTATCCACTCCGAAAAGGTGTCAACCTCAACCTTTTCTCTTTTTGTCCAGTCTTTTGCATAACCCTCAACAGAATCCATTAGTAGTTTGAAGTTCTGCTTCCAATTGATTGGCTGTGGCTCTCTGTATTTCGGACCCTTGAAAAAAAGTTGTCTCAACTTGTAGTTATTGACTATGTTAAGGTCTCTAGAAATAACATGGCCAGCAGGATTATACACGAAATGGGATTGAACAGGTACAATCAGGTGGTTTAGCTTTGAGACCATCAATATTTAGATTCTGCAACACTTTTTTGTGATTGAAAATTTTAGATGCTACAGGGTTTGTGTAGGAATGTGATACTATAGAAGTACAGTGATCTTTAAAGTTAGAAGGAATGTTGCTTTTTACTCTTTTATGGTGAAGAATATTACTTATATTTATAGCATCATTACCCTTGTTTGTGAACTTCAAATTAAAGACTGAACGTTTTTGCAGTTCCTCCGAATGTTCAAAAGCGGGTATAAATAATCTATGGGTAGCAATATCCATCACCATGGCAACTATTTTATACTTCGTAGATCGACTATCTGTAGTGTGGCATTCTTCACACGCTTTCAATAGAGAGTTCAGTCTAGAAAGCGGAAGTGCGTACAGTTTAGAGCGAATGTGATGAATTCCAAGAGGTTTATTGATATGGTCGACAAGGCAAATTATAGAAACATCATGCATATCAGGTGAATTATAGCAATGATGTCCATGGCTTCTCGGCCGACGAAGAGATCTTTTGAATAAATCCATCACATTCACTGAACTACAGATAGGGCTACTCAATTTAGTATCTATTTTATCGTTACATCCAGGTGTTGCAGTACCTAATTCTCTGATCCAGTACTCTTCTCTTTGTTTGTGAAACGGTGTACTTAATGTTGAATATTTGTGTGGTGATCATTTTTTTTCTAAAATGCGAGTTTTAATAGAGTTTCTTGAATGCACAGTTTCTGAATTTTAAAGGTTACAATTAATTAACGTTTGAATAGTATTAGTTGAATATGTGAAATAAGAAATAAACAACTGAAATTCCTTTCCACCGTCATCTTTCATCAACTGAATAAAACTCCTCATCTTGCAACCTGCTGTGTTCAGTTAATATAGAACAGTATTTGAAATTTGAATTTGATCTCAACCGGAAGTCGGAGCGATAGATAAACAAATAAAATTTGAATGCATTTACATTTTATTCATTGTTACAAATCATCAATGAATCACACCAATATAGCTAACAAAGTTAACAGATCATTTTCAAATCATTTCATATGATATTCAAAGTTAAGAAATCATAACGAAATCACACCATTTTAGCTTACAAGGTTAACAAATCTCTTTCAAATCATTTCATACAATATTCTAAGTAAACAAATCATACAGAAATCACACAAAAACAGAAACAAATTGCTTACAAATCATACAATAGAAAGAAATGGCAAAGAAATCAGGGGATTTGGAAAAATCTGATGTGTCTGTGATTTGTTTCATGAATCGCAATCAGATGGTACTAACAAATTGCAGAATCACGATTTGAAAGAGATTTAAATACGATTTGAAAGCAATTTGTTTATTTATTTTTCTGTTTGGGGAAGTTAGAAGGAATGTTGAGAGCACTAGGTTTTCCTTTTGATTTTGAAAATCTTGAAGTAATATTAATCTATCATAATACATCATTCAGATGCTTTGAACACACTAATCTGTCGGAAATAAGTATTATTGTCTTTGAAATGTGCCTTACAACATACACATGTACCTTTTTGCCAAATTGTTTTCAGAAACAAGCAAAAACTTCATTGATGACATATGTACATACAGTGCATACTTTTGAAATCTCAGGGTCCACTTATTGACTTTAAAATTGGAAAGAACATGTTATCATTTTCTGATAAATATCAGGAAATGTAGTATGATTGCCAATGAGACAACATCACACGAGATCCACATATATTTCATCAATTATAGGAAACTGTATGGCCTTCAATAACTATAAAATGCCATATCGTATAGTCACTATTTAGTGTTCCTTCATGACAACTTTGAAACAAAATCATTGAAATAATAGACATCCTAAGTTATAATATATATATATATATATATAATAAAACAAATTATAAAAATATAACATAACAGTAATGCACCAACGAGAACCACTGAAATGCAATATTCTGACTTCCAAATGACACAGACAAGACGTTTATGCAATGATATTGTCAAAGGAGTAGGAATTTGATCCTGACTGCAATGGTGTTAATGTAATGGGTTTATTTAAAACTACATTTAGACAACACTGTTGTCATTGGCAACACGTTTCCAGCGGTCTAATGTAAAAACGTCTTCCAAATCTAGATTGCCCTTTTGGAGCTTTGATGAATTTCTTTCACATCTTCACATCCACTAGGGTAACATTACATTATAATTTTTCTTTTTTCGCTTCCTGATAATTCTTTTAAATTTTGTTGAGAGATTATGCACTGGACAAACGATGCATCAATACATTTTCTCCAACACAAAAATGGTAGCATACACTTCAAGGTGGTATGGGAGTCTAAAATAAAAATGATAGAATTTGTTCATACTTTGCCAAAACGTTGTATCTATTGATACATGTTGAAAAATATAATAAAAATGATTAGTCACCGCGCATTTTCTCAAGCTACAGGACGGGACAAAATGACACATTTTGTATGGATTATACAGGAAAAAACACCATTTTGTGATTAGAAACTAAACAAAATGATAGAATTGTTAAATACTTCAGGAAAAGGTAGCTTTCAGACACTGCTTTGAGAATATCAAAAGAAAAGATAGGGTCATCGTACGTTTTTTCCGGCTAAAATACAAAATAGGAAAATTTCATACAGAATCCTTCAGAAAATGCACTTTTTTAGAGTTACCTCCCCTTAAAATGCCAATTTTTAAAAAAAATAAAAACAACCAAAAATAATTAACATTTACAAAAATATCAAGATTTAGAAGTTATATTCTTATAAATTGGTACTTTTAAATGAAAATGTACATTAAACATCTGCATTCCTGCATCAAATTTTGCTAACTTGATGGAAAATCTGGACCTGATTCTCTGTTTTTTACAATCCAAGATGGAGGAAGACACCCATACCACCTTAAGTTTATTACTTTGTGATATAATAAGGCATATTTTGATAATAGTGAACAAAAGGGTAAAACATGCTACATGGAAGAATAAGTGATCAGTATGCTGGAGTTTCTTATTTTAAACATATGTGTTGATTGTGGAGGTAGACTTTCAGTAAATTGTCGGCATTCTTGTGGGAACGAACTGTGTGCCTCTCCTTGTCGACCTCTTTTTATTTTCATATTAATCGCAGTTCCTTCAGACACTTGTCAAAAACAAAAAGACCAATTTATCATAAAATGTACATACAGTGCATATTTTTGAAATCTCATGGATTCTAATTCCTTCACACATTCAACTCTATTTTAGCATTGAAAGTTATTAATTCAGAGACTTGTTTGTTTAAATTAAACATCCAAATCATTATTTCAAGTCTTAAAATAATCAACTGACAAGGTATGATAAGGGGCATTTTTGGCCCTCTCTTCAAATGACTTCATATTCAATCCATCGTTAGTCTATGCATGTTGACTTCACAACATGTTGAACTTTTATTTGTATGTGACTATTTGATTGTCTAGCAACGAGTTTTATAAAAATGAAGTATAATATCCATCTGTAGTGCATTTGCCCTAGGAAAAGACTTCTGAATCTTTGAAATTAAAGGTAATGTGTTACCAAACACTTGAATATTTATTATTGTTGGATCTGTCATTCTCATAAATTCCAAATAGCAACTTAGCAACCACAATGTTGCCTAGTAACCACACAAAAGGACTTTTTCTTATCCAGTGTTATCTATAAAAAAAAAACCTGAAAAATTAAAATATTTTAATACAACTCATATCAAGTCGACTCCTATATTAATACATTTAGTAACAATGTTTGCATGAAAAAACAATTTGATTTTGTATCTACAGAACCCGTCAGATCAACCCAAGTTTTCCTTATCAACGCATAGTTAGTTTTAAGTTAACAGTTGAAGAACATTTCAAAAAATGTTTTAGCATCACTGAGTGTAATATTTAAGCTTGAAACGTGGAAAGGAGAGGATAGTTATCAGTACCTTTAGTGCAGATGTGCAATCATAATATACTTCTTAATTCAATGTTTCCATCGTAACAGAGAAACGTTTCCATGATATAATATCTTGCTAAGCAACCATCGAAAATCAGATAAATTAATACTAATTTCAATCTAAGCATGTATTTTCATATAAAAGAGAGACAGCAGATACCTATTATTTAGTTTTGCATACTGTATAATAATCTGATTCTTTGCTGCGAACAACAACCTTATGACATGTATACCCCCTTTCCCCCCTGTGTTGACAATGTTGATGATTTTCTCTATTGAAAAAAAATCAATTGTGCATGATCTGATGAATAGACAATGTAATTCATGGCAATAAGGTTTCAATTAATTTCCTTTGTTTTTTAAAGTCCACAGATTGAGTTATTTAACTTAAATAGATTGCGAATGTGTCCATATGGACACAGTTGATATCCCCGCTAACATATAAAATTATAGAGAGACATATCTCAAGAACTTTATAAGTGACGCTACAAACATTTGAACTTAAACTAAGTTGTGTGACAATAATCATTATATATGTATTTCATAACATACAAATTTAAGTTAGAGATCGGAAACAATCTTTGTTTATAAGTTTCATAACATTTGGTTAAAGCAAACTTAAGTTAGAAAACGGAAACAAACACATCAGAAATTTTCATTTTAGTAAAGGGGCATGACACTTGAACTGGAACAGTTGCGCCAACAAAATTCAAACTCTATCTGTTTTTTTAGGTAATGAGCAATATATAAGTTTCATATCATTTGGTAAAGACAAACTGAAGTTAAAAAACGGAAACGAAAAATTCAGCATTTTTTTTCCTTTTGTAAAGTAGCATAACTCTAGGGTGGTAAGAGTCACGCAATCAAAATCGAACTTGACCTTTGTTTTGTGGTAATAAAAATTGTGTACATGCATAAATTTCATAACATTTCGTTGAGGCAAATGAAGTTTAACATCGGAAACTAATTTTGGAACGTACAGACGGTCTGACGGACGGACGGATGGACGAACGTATGTATAGACGGACAAGGGTACAACTTAATGCCAGGTTCCGCTTCAGAAGGGGCATACAAATCAGAGGACGGATGCATTCCCTTCACCTCTGACACAGGGCACAACAACATAGTTGAGAATAATTATAAAATTACTGATGTGTAAAATTGGCAGAAAAAGAATATCCAGTGAAACCTGTCCAAACCGAACACCCACGGGACTGTGCGTTTTGTTCGGTTTTAACAGGTGTTCGGAATGAAGAGGTAAACGGAAGTCGACACCAAACAAATTTTGGCACTTACTGACAAGGGACGATAGGTGACACACAGACGACAATTTATTTTTATGATGATTTAGATGTAAATGTAAAAATCTAGGTAGATGAAGATAGACGTGTTGTTCCTTTTTTGATATAAATCAAACACCTCTCCGTCAATCACGCTCATCGATGGGTAAAGGTATTAATCGTTCAATGATGTCCGACGTGGAGCGATTTTGTTTAATATAAATATTTTCTCATCCGTTAATTCACTAACCAATTCAGATTCTCAGTCAATGTCAAATGACGATTCCGTAGTTGAATCGAGATCGTCATTTTCAATTATCTGTACACACGAGTTATCGGACTAAACTGGTCACCCACTGATCGATACTTTGCCACAAGATAAGAGCGAAACAACAGCAGGGGTCCAGTTTATTCTCGGACTTTGTCATTGATAAATATGGCTAAAGGAAGTCTGCAGGAGCTTCTGAATATTATATATAGGGCCTCTAAAAGGGAATCCGGCATCCCGTAAATATAATTTGAAAGTCATTTACCTTGTTGTGTTGCACGACTTCTTAATCCAATGAAACGCTTCAAAATTTTTATTCAACTAAACAGTTTAGCTACTGAATGGCAGTAACGAGTTTGTGGCCGTAAATCTTTGAGTAACGTGCATTTAATTGATCTAAGAGAAAGTTCCATTCTTGTCCTTTTCTGCGGTAGGGGCAGCGGACCAGTTTAACGTTTCTTTACAAAAAAAATCATTTGCTCACTGAATACATAGACATAAACATGCTAATTAGTTTCGTAATTACAACTCACAAGTTCATTAAACCTCAAATACTCTCGGGGATACTTAACCATCCTGTGTTTGTTTAATTAAATCATGCAAATAATTAAAAATATTTTTTTGTTTTGATTGCTATCGATCAATTTTGACAGGTAATTTTTAAATTCGGTGTTGACAGGGTTCTGTTTTTTCTTTGGGCAATCCTGGAAATGATAGGAGTCTAGTGGTTTTAGTCATTTTGTTAAATGCATTTATTATAAAAAAAAAAGAAGATGTGCTATGATTTCCAATGAGACACTTCTCCACAAAAGACCAAACTGACATATAAATTAAAAACTATAGGTCACCGTACGGCCTTCAACAATGGACAAAGCCATACTGCATAGTCAGCTTTAAAAGGTCCCGAAATAACAATGTCAAACAATTCAAATGAGAAAACTAACGGCCTAATTTATATAAACAATGAACATAAACAAATATGTAACATTCACACAAACGACAACCACTCAATTACAGGCTCCTGACTTGGGACAGGCACATACATACATAATGTGGCGGGGTTAAACATGTTAGCAGGATCCCTACCCTTCCTCAAACTTGGGACAGTGGTACAACAGTACATCATAAGAACGAACTATACAAATCAGTTAAAAAAAGCTTAACCCATCAGATGGACAAAAAAATATTAGTGAACGTGGCCGGGTACTTGTACAACCCAACAACAAAAAGACACAAGGAACAGAACTGTGGTACTCGCAGTTAACTGACAGCTTATTCAAAGGAACTAACAACTAATAAAAAAATTCATGCATCTAAGACTAAATTATCAATTCGGCTCTCAATGCTCTTCAACTTCGTACTTTATTTAGCCTATTTAACTTTTTTGGATTCGAACGTCACTGATAATTCTTTTGTAGACGACACGCGCGTCTGGCGTATATACAAAATTTTGCCCTTGTATCTATGATAATATAAAAAAGAAGATGTGGTATGATTGCCAATGAGACAACTATCCACAAAAGACCAAAATGACACAGACATTAACAACTATAGGTCACCGCACGGTCTTCAACAATGAGAAAAGCCCATACCGCATAGTCAGCTATAATAGGCAAGTTTATTTATAAAACATCCAATGGATTTAGTGTAAAGACGCCATAAACAGTTTGCATAATTTACACTGAAATTAAATAGAGCTCTAAAGAGCATATGAAGGTAACCTAGGTTTTTGTTCATATTTAATAATGCACACTCTGTATCCGTATAGACGAGAAAAGAGTCCATGACAGAAAACTCTGTTTTTTTGTATAGTTGATCAGTTAGTCTATTAAGTTTGTCTCTCTTTCTTACTTATCTTTGATCGAAACACAAAACAGAATACATCAATCCTCATTGCAGGTGGTAAGATAACCTTTCGCCATCTTGGATTGTAAAAAAACAGAAGTTCGCAAAATTTCACACAGAAACAGATATCTAATGTGAATTTGCATTTAAAAGAACATATTTATAAGATTATAACTTATACATACATATTATTATTGTTATACAAGACTAAGTGTAGATTATATTTTATAGACGACAAAAATTTAATTGATTCTACCAAGGCCGGTAAAAGTGGAAAAATACTGAATATTTTTCTTTTGAGCAGCGTTAAAAAATGGACAGAGGTTACACCGACCCCAGCGAACCAACCAGGTCTTGGAACATTCACCCAACATACAGTTAGATGTAGACCACGCATTACATAAAGTTAACGCACGTGAACGCTGCGTGCACAAGTTATGTTAGTTAATTTCAATTTTCGCGTTTACACTTTAAACATGCGTTTAATATAGTTATGTTAACGAGGTTAAAATGGACAATTCTAATGTCAACCCGAGTGAACACGCGATAACTCTTTCATTGTGGTCAGTAGTAAACGGGTGCTTACTTTAGATTTCACAAGTTCATATTAATGTGCACTTAACAGTAATCATGTGTTTCCTACAGATTTCACATCTGTATATTAATGCACACATGAAAGTACACACTTGTTTGATTTTCGCGTTTTAAACTGATTTGGTAAATTATAAAACTGTTAAAAAAACGTAGAATAAACTTTTATAACATTTGTACATTTGTTTAGGCTGTGGTTTTTTTACAGCTCTGATTAAGATACTGTAAACTCAGAGAAATTGTTTAGATGTTTTTATTATTGCGAAAAATTGATATTTTATCGGCACCATCATTATAGCGAAAACACGCAAATATTTCATTCATTTTCCCAAGGTTCACATCTTGAATAAATTTTCGGATGGCCAAGATAACATTTATATCATAATCGGTAAAGATAAATCTGTTGAATTTGGCGAGTGGTTCATATTTATGCCAAACCTTATATATCCAGACACTGTACTTTTTCGTGTGAATATTTTGTCAAAAACAAAATCATAAATCCAAGCCAATATTCGATAAAAAAACGTATTGCATAGTTATATTTAGGTAGATACTTAGAAATAAGTTTCGATGCGTTGGACAACATTTATATCCGCCTTTTTATTAAAAGGACTTTCCTTTATTTTAAGAAAGGTGTATGTGATCACCAATGTGTAGCTTTATAGCCATTATTTAATATATGAACATGATAAAGGAGTAAGAAATTAAAAAAAAATATTTAAATGTGTATAATTTATATACAGATTATATGGTAATTTGCCAAACTGGGTATTTTTTTTTAATAAATTTACTGTCTGCAAAAGTATGAATTATTCTGAATAATACGGATGTTTTTATCACAGGCCGAAAACTTTAACCATATAAGGTTCTTCAATTTTGTAATTGTTTTGGCTTTCGAACTTTTTGTTATCTGAGCGACACTAATTAGTCCTTTGTGGACGAAACGCGCGTCTTACGTATTAAATTTTAAACCTGGTACCTTTTGTTAGCTATTATTCGTGTGTTTTTCTGTCCCATATGTTCTCCCATTTATTTGTATTGTAGTCCTGTCATGTAGAGTTGTCATTTAATGTTAAATTTAACATTGCCATACAAGCGTGAGGTTTGGCTAACCACAAAACAAGGTTCAACCCACCATTTTTTTCTGAAAAATTGTCCTGTACAGTCAGGGAAATGGCAATTGTTTTCGTATAGTTTGTTTCTGTGTGTTGTGTCGTCGTTTTTTTTTCACTTTCTGTTGTTTCGTTGTCTTAGTTTACTATATTGTAATCTTTATTTGCTTTATTCTCTGTCCTGAATGTTCTTGCATTAATTTGTACTGTATTACTTCCATGTACTGGTGTCATTTTTGTGTTAGATTTAACTTTGCCATAAAAGTGCGAGGTTTGGCTAGCCCCAAACCAGGTTCAACCAATTATTTATTTCTTAAAATGTCCTTTATTAAGTCAGGAAATTGGCCATTGTTATATTAAAGTTCGTGTTTGTGCGTGTTACATTTTATTGTTGTGTTTCTGTTGTGTCGTAGATCTCCTCTTATATTTGATGTGTTTTCCTCAGTTTTAGTATGAAACCCGGATTTGTTTTTTTCTCAAGCGATTTATGAATTTCGAACAGCGGTATACTACTGTTGCCTTTATTTATATAATACATATTTAAAATTTCTCGAGGTAACTTGAAAAGCGTTCAAACAGTCTGCTTCAAGTTAACTTTTGTACAGGTTATGACTGTTCCAGTTCTCTCTCCTTAAAATTACCAATGCAGAGCATTTACCCAATAACGTGTGTTTAATTCGCCTGGAAAGCCATACACATCTTGTGTGATGAACATGTTAACGCATGTTACATTTGCTGTAAATGCTTTTTGCTTCAGAAATATAAGCCAAAATTAACTATTTTTTTGTCATGCCATCCATCTTAGATCGCAGACGATTTCATCGAAAATAAATTTAAACTAATAACCTTAGGAATGATTTTGGCTAATTTTGTGTACATTTGGATGAGTAGTTTCAGAGGAGTAGATGGTTGTAAAATGCTTATTTGTCCCAATTTCGGTTTACAAATTATGTTACAGGACATTTAACCTCTTCAGAGGTTGTGAGGTGAATTTTTTTCCCTAAGGGTACTTACATTCTGGATAAAGCAAATTGCAGGTTTGGTGTTACAATATGATGTGAAACTGTCATTACTGAAAAGCACATACTATTACAATGTAATCAATTGTACATTCGACTTATATTACTCGAAGTGATGTAGGGCAACAGATCCGACATACTAATATTACAGATGCAATATACTGTTTTATGTTAAAGTAAAACCCAGGGGTTAGCTCTGTTTGTATTGTTGTCTCTTTTTAGTTTTTTTCCTAGAACATTTTTACTTTATGTTCAAATGTATCAAATTCTAGAAAAGTACTTAGTCTACATCATTCAATTTTCTAATCGGCACATATATTCATCCTTTTTATTTGAAAGAACCCAATGTAAACGCAATTAGGAGGCATACAGAAAATGTGTTTGGTTTCAAGATTTTACATTATTTGAAAGTATGGTAAAAACAGTCCTACAATTGTCCTTCTTATGTACTCTTTACCTAAAGTGACCAAAAGACATTTAAATCCGTTTCATCTCTGTATCTAGTAAGTGTTCCACTACTAATCTAAAAGTGCTTCTAACAACGTCCCTTACTATTATCAAGAACTACTTCTTAAGTTTTGTAACATATCTTAAAATAATGGTATTAATTATTTTTGAAGTGTTAAAAATTCTTTAGATGTTTAAGATAACATACATATATTTAATTGTTCTTAATTCTGTTTAGAGTTATGATTCTTCTACTCTCAACACTACACTTCCACACTATCTTCACTAGCAAAAGTTTTCATATTTAATTAAATGGTTTTTGAAAAAATCTCATTTCAAATTCATTTGCAGTAACTCATTTACAACCTTTTTCTGTAACGAAAGGGGAAGGTATTCTAGATACACTTACTGGAAATGTGAAGATATGTTTGAAGCTGTAAATTTGCTTCTGGATACCATATGTGTACGTAATGGCGATAAAGATTATCGACTGGTAGTTGTCATTCTGAAGGGCACTTACTTCGCGGATGTAGTCATGTATTGCTATGAATCTCGGTTTATGACAAAACTCAGTAAAGACACGTCATTGATACATTCAACAATACTAACCGTTATCTTGATGATATATTTTCGTTGTCTAATCTAGAGTTCTCTTAATATGCAACCTACGTTTATCCAAAGGAACTTACTTTTACTTAATCTAATATAAACAGCAGTAGTTGTCCTTTTCTAGATTTCATATTATAACTTCCAAGGGGAAAATCGATACTAAAATTACAATTTGTTATTCCCTACTGTAGCCTCATAGTAAACCAGTAATATTTCTATTTCAGAATAAACTGTATAATAAAATGACAGTAATATTTTAACACAACGACAACAAAAGTTTGTCTGTTTCAATTTTGAGTAAAAAGATATTCTGTAATTTTGATATCGCAAACTGACCATATTTGCATTTTATTATGTAAATCTGTATAGTCGTATAGTGACGTAATTTTTTTCTGTGTCAGGATGGATTGTATTATACAATTGACAGCAATATTGGAACACAATGACTACAAAATTTTGTCCGCACCAATTAGGAGGACCAGCATTTCATCTGTATATCCATGATAATGAACCGTTACTAAAGTCAGTAGTTTGGAATGGATTTTATTCAACATAAAACTATAACACGGATCATCCAACAGTAACATGACTGCATGGCTTCATTTGTACTTCACAATGAATACTTTGAGAAGTTCTCTTCTTGGAATACTAATACTATACTGTTAGTATATTATCTCGATTGATTGATTTTGTTTGTAGCTTAACATCCAGGGGTAAATATTTAATTCATGTTCAGATGTACGAGTATATTTTTTGGACGTCCCAGTTGTTATTTAAAATTCGTAAGGATAAGTCTGACTAAATTGACGAGATGGTTCATAATTATACAACACCTTATATATCCCTACACTGTACAATTTTTGTTTTAACAATTGGCAAAAACAGAATCAAAATCCAAGGCAAACAAGAGTGTGAATTACATTGACATAGATCTTCAATGTAGCGAGAAACTCCCGCATCAGTAGGCGTCCTTTATCTAGCTCCTTAGCAAATATGCATACAAATTCAGTGATTATGGACGTCATACTTAACTCAGAATAAAACACAAGAAACTAAAATTAAAAATCATACCAGACTAACAAAGGCCAGAGGCTCCCGACTTTGGACAGGCGCATTTATATTCGTCGATTAAAGCTATTACTAAGTGTTTAATTTTTTATAATAATATGAAATGAAAAAGATATTTTGTATGTATATAATATCTATACAGTCTAACGAGTATAGTAACTTGTATGGCAATATTTTTGTGAGTCGATATTTGTACATGTTACGTTTGAAAAGAAAAATATAGAAATTCCGCGACTTAAAGTTATTGGAACTGCTTGTTTGCAATAAATAAAATTTATATGTTGTATTAAAAGTGTCTTTGAATTCACGGTTACGGTTTTCAACAAATAGACGTAAAATAATAAGATAACCGTTGTTTTAACAAAATAAAGTAAATGTGCAAAATGTAAAGGAAGTATATTTAATAATTTAAACAATCAGTTAAAGCGAAAAGTAAATGCGCTTTAACTGTCAAGTGCACGTAAAAATCTGAGGTAAAAGCCCGTTTACTCTTAAGTGCACGTAAAAATAAACTTGTGAATAATTAAATAAACGCCTGTTTACCAATGTCTAAACGCACACAGAATAAACGTGCGTATACTCGGGTAGACATTAGAAATTTCAATTCTGACCGCGATAACCTAATAAAGGAAATTGGCGTTTACTAGTAAAGATCACTTATGAAATCTGAAATAAACGCCCGCTTAATACTGTGTAAACGTTCACAGAAAAAACGTGCGTTTACTCGGGTAAACATTAGAAATTTCCATTCTGACCGCGATAAAGTAATTCAAGGAAACGCACATTTAGTAGTAAACGGAAAATTGAAGTTAACGTACGAAATATGTGCACGAGACGATAACGTGCGTCAACTTTAAGTAATGCTTGGTCTGCAATGAACTGTTATCTACCTTTTTTTAGACGGTGATATTCCTTTTGCTCTATGCGGTATATGATCAATGCATCACTTTGTGATCCGTGTAAACTCATTGAAATTTTAAATAGAATTATTAGTAAAGGTTATATTACCAATGTTGTAATTATATCTTTGAATACTTATTGCATTGCTACAAATATCGTTTTTGTTATCAAATATTAAAACATAACTAAATTGTTATTCTTTCAAACGAAAGATATAAAAACACATTCACATTCATGTTTTTCTTTAAAGAAATTTACTCCTAACCATTCTTCTAATTCTTGCAACATTCAATTTTGGAATTGCACAAGTCATGGCTTCTTTGAATGACGATGAGGTTAACATACTAAATCCCTGGGATGTCTTTTAGTTGATTTAAGTCTCTGATGCATGATTTTTTTTAAATTTAAACTAGCTGTCATAACTGCGAGTACTCTCAAAACGTACTTCCTTGTAAATTTGACTTGTTGATACTATTTGTAATGCTTCTTTGTTATTTCATGTTTACTAATTCAAAGTTATATCACGTCTATAAAACAGCTTTGACAAGTGTTTTGGTATAACTATGCATGTTCACTTATTCGTACGACGAACAGTTATTTATTTGGTATAACATATTTCCGTCTCAAATTCAACCTTACAACAAAGTTATTTTCATTAACCTGTGTATATTATTAGTATTTTGCGGCTTTTTGTCCAAGGTTATTGCTGTTCTTTTGAGAAATTTTAACATTTCACAGCAGTATACTACTGTTGGTCTTTTAGTTATTCACTTCTGATTTTATTGGTTTTGTATTTAAATTGTATCATAGATCAAATTTACACTGCAACTAGCTGTGTTTATTTCCTTATAAATAAGTTACACAGCTATATTTTGTATATAGTCAATTTCATCATGAAACCCTTTCTCCACAAACAGGGGTACATCAAGGCATGAAAATAAGTTTGAAATTTGTGTTGCGCTTTAAAAAAGCTATCAATGTATTAACTTAAGTTGGAGTATAAAAACAATATTAGGTCAATGTCATAAAGGTATATAGTTATCAAAATTCCCAGGATTATAATTTTATACGCCAGACGCGCGTTCCGTCTACAAAAGACTCATCAGTGACGCTCAGATCAAAATAGTTAAAAAAGCCAAATCAATACAAAGTTGAAGAGCATTGAGGATCCAAAATTCCAAAAAGTTGTGCCAAATACAGCTAAGGTAATCTACTCCTGGGGTAAGAAAATCCTTAGTTTTTCGAAAAATTCAAGGTTTTGTAAACAGAAAATTTATAAAAATGACCATAGAATTGATTTTCATGTCAACACCGAAGTGCTGACTACTGGGCTGGTGATACCCTCGGGGACGAAACGTCCACCAGCAGTGGCATCGGCCCAGTGGTGTAAATAGTTATCAAAATTACCAGGATTATAATTTTATACGCCAGACGCGCGTTTCGTCTACAAAAGACTCATCAGTGACGCTCAGATCAAAATAGTTAATAAGCCAAATCAAAACAAAGTTGAAGAGCATTGAGGATCCAAAATTCTAAAAAGTTGTGCCAAATACGGCTAAAGTAATCTACTCCTGGGGTAAGAAAATCCTTAGTTTTTCGAAAAATTCAAGGTTTTGTAAACAGAAAATTTATAAAAATGACCATATAATTGATTTTCATGTCAACACCGAAGTGCTGACTACTGGGCTGGTGATACCCTCGGGGACGAAACGTCCACCAGCAGTGGCATCGGCCCAGTGGTGTAAATAGTTATCAAAATTACCAGGATTATAATTTTATATAATTGTTTTTTTTATTCGGCGCAAAACTGGGGAAGGACTCGGTAAAACTTCGCCCTTCTCCAGTTTCTCAGCATCATGTAAAAAAGACTATATTTTCCTGACATTGATCTAATATTGTATATGTATCGTCAATAGAAAGACATATCGTTCTTAGAGAAAATAACTCCATATATAGATATTAAGAAATGGAATAAAAACCTCCAAAAGCTATTTGATTTCAAAATATATTATTTTTCAAAGTTATCAAAGGAGTAGGTCGTCCGGTAAGACTCCATTTTGGCCCAAAAATATAGCAGTTTTACAAAATTGTTAAAATGTAAACTTTTAGTTATTTATTGGATAGACGAATGCTTCTGATACATAAATATGGGCTGTTTTTTTACAATACAATGCACATATATCGGATACTAGCACCATTAAATCATGCTAAATTACTGAAATCATCAGAATTATAGCATTTGAGTTAAATTTTAGACGGTGTCTGTGTAAATCGAAAGTGATCGCATTCGTGGTCATCATAAATATTGAAATGTAAGTTGTATTTGATGATAATACATAACATATACAAAGGTTAAGGATGAACACGGATGAGGCCACTTTTATTTTTGACAAAAACCAGCTGAAAAGTGACTTTCATATCTGAGCTTGAATCGGATCGTTTTTAATGACAAAATTAGTTAAATTCTTTCACATAAATTAATTGAATCAAATGAAATAGACACTTAAGTGTTTAAAAAGTGGTCAAAATCTTTCGTCAGATGAACCTGAAATTTGAGACCAAAATCGGTCCTTACTGGACCTACTCCTTTGGTAAATACCTTCTCGAATCCCTTTTCCCGAAGGGGACTATTACATTGTGGGCTGTAACAACTTAATGCTGATGTCAGCCATGGAGTTGTCAGTTTGTTTTAGATTTATGAGTTTGACTGTCCCTTTGGTATCTTTCGTCCCTCTTTTAATGTACAGGTAACACAACTTTTTATCTAGAATGTCTGAAATATAAAGGTTGCTTTTATATGAAAAATTATTGTATTGTCATTGATTTGATAAAGGTAAGTTCAATTTTTCAATAAAGTTATTTATGTCTTATTCTTTGTATGATGGTGCTTCTCTTAACGAACACCAGAACGGTTATCAATATGACAAATAAACCAACGCCTATTCCGACACCGATTGAAATTGTCTTTGAACTTCTCTCAGCACCAATTGAATTGCGTGTCGATTTATTTGTGTCTTCAAGCGAATGCCTTTTCCGTCCAAAATCAACTGTATCAGTATCTGAAAAATATTATAAGTTAATCAAAATGATATAACATAGTGGTCAATATTTCAATAAAAACAGCATACACATATAAAATAGACGTACACTTACATGTGTTATCACACTATTGCGTTTACCCTATCTGTCCTTGAAAATAACCAAGACGGGAATTATACATATAAAACTTACATACGTGTTTTTTCTTTGCATAAGCTTTAATAACCATGTAACTTTTTGTACTTTTCGTACTTTTTTGTATGGAAGCAGATAGGATGTACTATTATTTGGTGGCATTACATCTAGCAAAAAATGTTTAGTAAGAGAGGTAAATTGGATCTAAACTGTTCCTACATATCTAAACCAATTTTTATTTAGTCAGTTTCAGTTTTTCAATTGAATAAACTCATTATTTATACCAGAGTTGAAGTTTTGTATTCGCGCCAGATGCGTGTTTCGTCTTCAAAAGAGTCATCAGTGCCGATCGAATAAAAAAAGTCAAAAGGCCAAATAACGTTCGGAGTTGAAGAGAAATGAGGATCATTTATTCCTAAAAGTTTGGCAAAGTACAGCTTAGGTAATGTATTCCTGAAGTAGAAAAACCTAGTAAGTATTTCAAGACGGTGAAGTTTTGTGAACAGTTAAGGGCATCCGATATATGGTAAAAACAAATCACTAGTTCGTAATAACTTTTCCTGAGATGTTTCTCACTTGGACCACAAACAGAGGGTGGTATTTACGATTCACATGATTTTATTTCCTATTGAAAATAAACTGATCAAGTTTCAAAATTATCCATGGTGGCCTAATCAGTTCTGTCCAAGCAAGACATCTGAACAGTTCCAAACCTATCGACGGCAAGTAATCTGAAAATTGATTGACAGGCTGATCATTACTTGAAAATGTATTATTAAATCATTCCTTATTCTGTTAAGATCAATATGACCGAATTATCTGTCTTTTGCTACTTAAGGGCATACGATTAAGTTTTAGTGGAGGTAATGACGTTGCTAACGTACTGTTATTTTCGCGACGTCAAACTGTGACCTATCGGGAAAAGTTGCATTTTTCAACCGATTGTATTATTCAAACTGATTCAACTTGAAAACGAGTTTAAAGACCCCTCTTTTTTGAAACGACATTTAGTTTGATTAGGTATTTAGATTATGTCTACCACTTTGCATGAAAACGTCGATAGTGCAATTGTTTTATATTTGATAAATATACAGCCAAAAATTAGTTTTTTTTGTCTACAATCATGAACATCGATAATTCTGTACATTTCACATATGACTTATTCTCGAGTTAACTTATTATGTATATTATAACATATGTATTATATTTATATAGTAATTTTATAAATTATTGATTGTCAAATTATCATGACGTGGTCACAGAATTAACTCAAAATAGCATTTCAATACCATTATAATTATGGTAGTTGTTTGGACTAATATTGTATAACTGTATGAATTTCAAAATTACATATACGTCACTTTTTATTGTGTCCTATGATATCGTTAAAGGAAGATGTTTATAGTATTCTGTAGTTTACCCGTTTTAATGTTCTATCATATTACAATGTATTGTTTATTTTTTGCGTTTCTCTGTGCGTTTGTTTGAACTCTTTCCCTGTCAATAAGTGTAGTCATTCTATCGATTTCTTTTAACATATCTAGACTTCTCGCTTTCATCATGGTTATCTATTAAACCAGGTTCATCCCACCATTTTCCCTAACACGTTCTGTACCAAGTCGAGAATATGGCAGTGTTTATCAAATAGTCCGTTTCTATGCATGTTTGTAACCCTGATTTGTTTTATCTCAATCGATTTAAAATTGTGAACAACATTCTACTACTGTTGACTTTGTTTTACATACAATATGTCAGATTATTGGTAACAATGGGTCTGTTCTGAAAACGTTCAAAGAGGTTTAATTTGATACATCTTTTAATGTACTGCATTTTTTAAGGACACACATATTTAGTATACTAATGGTGTTTTAATGTGTATGATTTTCCAAAACAATTTGCTCGCCATGGTTTAAGTTGGCAGATTTTTTGCGTGCTTCGACAGTAGTATATTTTATTCGACAAATACAATAAAAAGTGTAAACTCAATGAACGCAAACTGGTTTTATTTAATGACGGGATTCATTTTAAAAAGACTTTATTTTTTTTTAGATTACAAAATCACATTTTATATCAGTTTTTCATCAAATGTCCCGAAATGTATTCGTTTCAAAGAATTCACTCATAGCTCATAATTAGGAATGTCAACTTGTTATCGAATACTCGAGTATCGCTCGGTAATACCGATATCGATTGCCAAATGATAGTCGACTAATCGGTTTCATATTAAAATGGTCTTGCTTTCTTCAGCTAAACAAAACATATTTGTATTGAGAGCGGCTCACAGAAAATTTAATATTAATCAAAATTAATTTCCATTCGAGTGTTTTCGTTTAACTGTCATTTAAATTTCCTCTATAAAGATATTGGATATATGAAGAAGAGTACTTTTCAAAGGCTTACAATTTTCCCTATCTCTGTACCGTTAGAGCATACATTTTCATTAGCAGGACTGTTAGCTAGCTACCTTACAAAGTTGAGATATCGCCTCTTCCTAGAAAAAAACTAACAAGATCTTTTTTCAAACAATGATGAGTCATCATTAGTTTTTACCTAGCGAGTACTTGAGTATCCATCGGTAAATCCTACGAATAATCGATTAGTAAATGTTCACCGAGTTGAAATTCCTACTTAAAATATATTAAAAGATTATAAAATTTTAGATGGGTTTATGGAAAACACAGTCAGCGTAAAATGAAGTGAAAAGGTTATCTAATGTGACAGGGAAAACGATATTTTTATACCTTTGTAGTATTACAGGATAATATTCAGATATGATATATTTGTTAACAAGTCGTGTTACACAATGAACATGTCGGAATATGAAGTGGATATCAACCCGGGTATCAAACAAATCAAGCATAACAATGAATTATAAACTATCGATATATTAATTTTCAATCGAAGGCGAGAGCATCTCATTTGTTTTGTTTCATAGAAATATTGATGTTAATGCAAGTCAGTATGCAAAACTAAAACAGTAAAATGCATAACAAATTCAACTTAAAATAGACAAGAAGAAGCTCTTATTTCACGGATAACATGAATTGCAAATATGATGTAGAACATAGTAAACAAAGAAGAGACGGTTTATATATATTTTCCAAACTTGTATCTGAATCCCATATTTGAATTTCTTGTAATGTTGTAATAGACTATTGTTGTCATTTTTGTCGGGCCATTGTCGACTTTTGCAGAAAAAGCTAGACATGGTTTTCCTACATTCCGTCGTCGACTACATAGTTTGCGACGTAGTTGGCGTCGGCCACAAAAATTCATTCTGTTGTTAATTTTTTTTTAGATTTTAATAACTTTCTTAAACTATCCTTGTTTTCTAACAAACTTGGACAGAAGCTTGTTTATGATCAAATGATAGTATCCAGAAATAAGTTTTGTAAAAAACAAGAATGTGTCTTAAGTACACGGATGACCAATCCGCACTATCATTTTCTATGTTCATTGGACCGTGAAAATGGGATAAAATCTCTAATTTGCCATTAAAATTAGAAAGATCATATCATTGGGAACATATAAACTAACTTTCAAGTCGATTGGACTTCAACTTCACCAAAAACTACCTCGACCAAAAACTTAAACCTACCTCAACCAAAAACTGCAACCTGAAGCGGGACGAAAGGATGGAAGGACGGACGGACGAACAAAAAGGGGGACGCACAAACCAGAAAACATAATGCCCATAAATGGGGCATAAAAATCTGTTTTTTCAGTATTTTACTTATAAATGGAGTTTGTTTTTCTTCCAGGAAACACTACATTCACTAAGGTTAAAGTTTTTTAAAATTTTAATATCTTTTTTAAACTTTTTTGGATTTTTACTAAACTTGACCAGAAGCTTGTTTATAAACATAAGATAGTATCCATATATAAATTTTATATAAAAAAAAAAAAAACTCTTTTTTCCGTATTTTACATATAAATGGACTTAGTTTTTCGGTCAGGTAACATAACATTCACAAAGTGGTCAAAAATTTAACAATTTTAATAACTCTCCTTGATTTCAGCTAAACTTGACCATAAGCTTGTTAATGATCATAAGCTTGTTTCCAAAAATAAATTTTGTAACAAAAAAAATCCTGTTCATCAGAAGATGGTATCCAGAAGTAAAGGAGTAGGTCCGGTAAGGACTCATTTTGGCCTCAAATTTCATTTTCATCTGACGAAAGATTTTGACCTCTTTTTAAAGACTTAAGTGTCTATTTCACTTGTTTTAATTAGTATAAGTGAAAGATTTTAACTAATTTAGTCATTAAAAACGATCCGATTCAAGCTCAAATATGAAAAATCTCTCAAATATGCCAAAAAACGTCACTTTTGAGATGGTTTTTGTCAAAAATGAAAGTGGCCGCATCCGTGTTCATCCACAACCGTTATATATGTTATGTATTATCATAAAATACAACTTACATTTCAATATTAAGGATGAACACGAATGCGGCCGCTTTCGTTTACAAGGAAACCGTCTAAAATTTAACTAAAATGATAGAATTTTGAAGATATCAGTAATTTAGCATGACTTAATGGTGCTACAACCCGATATATGTGCATTGTATTGTCAAAAACAGCCCATATTTTTGTAGCAGAAGCATTCAACTGTCCAATAAATAACTAAAAGTTTACATTTTAACAATTTTGTAAAACTGTTATATTTTGGGGCCAAAAAGGGGTCTTACCGGACCTACTCCTTTTGTAAAAAAGGTTGTTTATTTATTTTCATATTTACTTATAATTGGGCTTTTATTAATAACTTTCATAACTATCCTGAATTTTTAGCAACCAAACATGGACAGAAGCTTGTTTATGATCAAAAGGTAGTATCTAGAAGGAAATTTCGTAAAAAAAATTCCAATTTTTCCGTATGTTAAATTTAGATGATCTTAGTTTTTCTTCCAGTTAGCATTACATACAGTTTGCAGTTAAAAGTTGCATTTCTGTAAATATTGACAATGTTTTGCCCATAGGAACTCCCTTTACGGATAAAACTGTACCACTTTTACTATACAGCTTTGGAATAAATCATATCCTAGAATGGAAAGTTTATATGCACATATATTTTTTACAAAGGTAAAAAAAATATAGGGCTGTGCGGCATATTGTCAACTTCTAAGAGTTTAAACTAACGCTTAAAAGTCTTAACTAGCACTACCTAGACTGTAGGGTTACCTTATATATCAATATAAACAATATATACATGCATATTTTCTGGTAACATTCCCAAGTTAAAATCATCACTTCGTAAATTTTACGGACGCCATCACGAGTTGATTGGCCGTTATGGAATAACCGTTTCACAAATGATGTCGGACATGTTCCGTACGTCGTAACTACCATTCCCTTCCCTTTCATGAATGTGACTTACCAAATTATACTATTTACCGGATTTGTTATCTCATAAGCAACACGACGGGTGACACATGTGGAGCCGGATCTGCTTACCCTTCCGGAGCACCTGAGATTACCCTAGTTTTTGGTGGGGATCATGTTGCTTATTATTTAGTTTTCTATGTTGTGTCATGCGTACTATTGTTTGTCTGTTTGTTCTTTTCATTTTTGCCATGACGTTTTCAGTTTATTTTCGATTTATAAGTGTGATTGTCCCTCTGGTATCATCGTCCCTCTTGTATGTCTCTATGAGATGCAAACCTACGGATCAGAACTTGGAACCAGTATGTAAACAAAATTAAGTATTTATGCATATTCTAAATCTCCACAAAAGAGGCTTGGTTTGAGAACAAGCTGTATTTACAAAGTGCAACCTATAGTTCTTAAAACATATTTTAGATTCATTAAGTAGGCGAGAATCTGGGTACTGTGAAACCCTTACAAATTTACTATTTTAACTTAACAAAGTATAAGGCTTTATGATTATCTTAAGTCGTTTCTATCCTCGACCATTTGGTATATATAAATCTATGTTTCATCTTGTTGATCTGCCTTAATATTCAGACATTTCTAAGGTAGGAAAATATTCAAAGGGAGACTAGCTGTTAAATTTGTGTCCACCGCTTTGACTCAAGTTCTTATATTTGATTTATAACAATGTAAAACATGTTTCCATACTTTAAAAGTCTAAAATAAATGATTTACAAGACATGGGGATGATAATACATAGCTTTGGTTCTTGTGTATTTAAGTCTAGGCGCAATCTTATTAAGTATCGAGTTGACTTTCACAGTCATCCGATGACCATATAAGCGATGTAAATATAAATATAGATATAAATAAATAAAGCGAACTCGTGCTATTGCAATTTTCTAGGTCTGTTTAATTTTATATTATTTGATTAAAATAATATGTTTATCATCGTGTTTACCTGTTTAAGAATGATTTTTTATGAATCGAATCAGTTTATCACATTTTTTTACCTTTATTTCACTTCAATATTGACATTCTTTGAATCAAAATATTTATATCAATTGATGTAAGCTCCCTTTCGATTTTTACAAATTTCAGATTTTTCGTTTCCATGTTGTAAATTTCTATGCTAAACAAAGGGTGGATTTTCCAGTTTTCGGACAATCATTCATTAACACTTTCACAAAATTTTATGAAACTTTGATGACTTATTTATATCTGTTGACTTTAGCTACCTTTCAATTTTGATAAATTTCAGATTTTACGATTTTCAGTTATGTATTTTTATACTTAAAAAGGGGGATTTTTCCAGTTTTAGACAATAACTCAAAACCACTTTCACTAATTTTTACTTTGGTGAATTGTTTATATGTATTGATGTAAGATCCCTTTTGATTTGTATAAATTTTAGATGTTACATATTTGGTGTAATGCAGTGTTATTCTTAAAAAATTGAGATTTTTTTTCCACTCAGATTTGATGCTGTACAGTTGTGGAATTGTTCATTTAGAAAAAAAATGTCGGAAACGGCCATGGAAATTTATTTGTTGAAATCATTTTCAGATAATAAATCAAAAATGCTTTCAGCAGTTTATGATGCAACTATGGTGACTTGTTTATAGCTATTGAACTAAGTACCCTTTTGTTTTTTATATAATTTCTGATTTGATGTTGTACAGTTGTGGAATTTTTCTTCTTGAAAAACAATGTCGGAAACGGCCAAGGAATTTTATTTGTTGAAAAGTTATTTTCAGATAATAAATCAAAAATGCTTTCAGCAGTTTATGTTGAAACTATGGTGACTTGTTTATATCTATTGAACTAAGTACCCTTTTGTTTTTTATATAATTTCTGATTTGATGTTGTACAGTAGTGGAATTTTTTCTTCTTGAAAAAAAATGTTGGAAACGGCCGAGGACATTTTTTTGTTGAAAAAAATCATTTAAAGCACATAGACAAGCTACAAAAGGGCAACGGGCGTATCATACGCTTATAACGAAGCTCTTTAATTATTTATCTCGTAGCTTGTGCCCCTTTGAGTAACATTAATTGCTGAGAAGCCCGGGAAAAAAATTATCATATACACCGTTTTATACATTTGTTTAATTAAATCACTGTAAGTTGTGTGAATATATTTCAAAATACAATATACTAGCAATTAAACAATACTACATACATATACTCAAATATAACTGTTTAAATACCTTTATAGTTTTGATTTGTTTCTGTACAATGCTCTCTAATCTGACGGTTTGGAGGATAGACCAAACCATGGAAAATAATTTTGGCGCTTTGTACTGTACCTATTCAAGAAAAAAATATAACCGTCTGTCATGTCTGTATACAATTCAACATATATCAACATTAATTCCGGTTCGAACAAACGGAATAAGAGCAAACAAATATTGAACTTTTCAACCTTTAGCAGAATGAACTATTTTACAAAGGTCATAGAATATTGATCAAGAAAGTATTACAAATGCAAGTGTGTCTGAACGTGAAATTCATAAGAGATATGATTAATTCCTAGAAAATGATAGTTAATAATAAATTTCAGAATCGCAATGAGTTTAAAAAAAAGAACACATTATGATATGCGCACTAGGATATATGTAGCTACATATCTTGTCAATGAACTATCAAAACTAACCGGTTTGAAGTAATTAAGTGCAATGGCAATTTAATAAAAAAAAAATGGAACAAAAAAGTTTATTGGATTCCTGATGTCATAATCAATGAATGAAGGAGTTCCGATGTACAAAAATCTTGAGAGTAATAGTTTTATTATTTTTTATTACATAAACTTAGGTTGACGTATTAGTTTTCTAACTGATTTTGTCATCAGGATATTTCAATGAATTCATTTAAAAGGCTAATTTATGTATCTAATGAGTGGATATGTATATAAGTCGTACGGACAGAAAACAAAGCAGAAATGTGATAGATATTGTATTGACTTGAAACTAAGGTGCTTAACAAACAAAAAACAGTAGACATATGTCCAGCAAATAAAGTTCAGCAAAAAAAACTGATAAAGATGAAAATATGTTGTATTGTATACATATGATGCATGATTGTTTTTATTTGTTGTTTTTCATGTTATTGGCTTTGGACTAGCTTTAAATACTGCGAGTATTCTCAGATCTTTAACTAGTATTTCAATTTCAAGTGGATGTATAAGCACCCGTCCAAGTTCATTTTGAGTTGGTTTTTGTTAGATGTATTTGTATCCATCTGATAAGTTCAGCCTTTTTCAATTTATTTTACAACGTACTCTTATCTTGAACTGTTAAACCGCTTTCACAGGTTAGCTCCACCCGTTTCGTATTTACAAATGTATATTGCCATATAAACTGTAAAAAGTAATTTCGTGACAAGTTTAAATGAATATTTCCAAGAATGTGTTCAAAAAGGTAAACCAAACGCACATTTCTTTTGACTACACATGTTTTAGATTGAGATTAGACAAAAAAAGAATCGAATTTCAGTTATAAACTCTTCAAAAAAGATAAAGTGATATTTTTATATTAATATAAGTGCTTTGTGGTATGAGCTTAGCTGGGCATATTTGCTGCTTTTTTATCAAAATTATTTAATCTTGATTTTATAATGTATAACACATGTGAAAGCTGACACTGAATAAACAAAAAGTTCTTTTGTAAATTGCTCTAAACAAATGTTGCGTGATTCAGCGCTTTAATAACTGCAATACATGTGTATCACTGTAACATTTATAGTTGTAAAAAAGTTGAAATACTGTTTCAAGAAGAATTACCACACGATGCATCATTTCCATGTTTGAACTTAACATCCATCTAAATAGTAGTATCGAGTGTTGGTGTATAAAAGCTAAGGTATTTAAAAAATTAACTTAACATTCTGGACTCCAAAACAAAACAAATAAGATAAAGATAAGTATTGAACAACTGTTTACTTTATTCGAATATGCCTTTTTTATTAGACGATCTTTGTTTCTTGCACTTAATTTATGATGACATATGTTTATGTATTATGTAAATTATTTAGTTTATGCTTTTCAGATTATACTATATTATATCCAGGAACGTGTCATCGAATACCCGAAAGATTGGGCATATTAAGAGATGAAACATGTTACATGTAAAACTTACCACAATATGGAATATTGCAAGACTCAAACAATCTATATTTAACATTTGTATAGCACCATGGACCCCGTGAGTCATTATTATGATTACGGCAATAATTATGAAATTGATCATATTGATATCGGGGTGGCCAAAGCTGACATCTGCGACCTGTCTTCGTTGTACTAACTGATCCATTGTAGTTGACACCGTATTTATCAAGTGTACAATTGCATCCTTTAAAGTAAAATACAAAAAAAAAGTATATATACTATTTTAATTCGACAAATACATGAATAATGATTCATTGATGCTTTATGTGCACCAATGCATGTAAAGGATGAAATGATAATTGACAACATGTCATATAAATAAAAAGATTCAGTATAATAGCGAATGAGGCAATATCCACAAGAGATCAAATGACACAGAAATTATTAACTATAGCTGACTGTACGGCCTCCAACAATGAGGAACGCCCATATCGCAAAGTCAGCAATAAACGACCCCGAATGACAATTGTAAAAATTGTAAAACAATTCAAATGATAAAACTAACGGCTTAATTTATGTACAAAAAATGAACGAAAAACACATATGTAACACATAAACAAACGACAACCACTAGATTACAGACTCATAACTCGGGACAGGTACATACATACGGAATAAACATTTTAGTTAGATCCCAACCCTCCCCTTATCTGGGACATTTGTGTAACAGTGCAACATAAGAACGAACATTTTAATTATGACCATCTGAATAATGTATGAAATTAACAGCAATGCATACAAGTTAAAGAACATGACTAAAATTAATAATACTATTTCCTCTTTCGACTAAAGGGCACCGATGGTAGTTGTGTATATGTTACACGATCAAAGGGATACATGTATTCATTTAGTTATACAAAACAATAACTTACATTAAAGAAAGAAAATAGATAAAAAAAATGAACTAAAGAAGATTTTTTTAAGATGTTTTCTCTTTGTTAAAGAAAAACAATTTCGACATAAGAATTGCAGCAAGCACTGTTCTGAAGTAGACCAAGCAAATTCAGTTTTGTGTTTGTTTTATACATGTAAATCACAGCCATAAAATACTCTGAGTTTAACTTAACTACCTACACGCACAGGTCAGAAAAAGTGTCGAAAAAAACATTGAACAGTGATAATGTCAAAATCAGGTAAACCGGTCATAACTTATTATGGTGATTTGTACTAGTTGATACTCTAATTTGTGGGAATTTAATGTAATAAGAAGCTTGTTGTTATATTTGATGCGAAATATACACATAGTTTACTAAGAAAACAACGTAAATAAAGGCAACAGTAGTATACCGCTGTTCAAAACTCGTAAATCCATGGACAAGAAACAAAATCCGGGTAACAAACTTAAACTGAGGGAAACGCATTAAATATAAGAGGAGAACAACGACGCAACATTAAAATCTAACACACACAGAAACGGACTAAGCATTAGACAAAATACGATGAGAATAACAAATACAACATCTAAACCAAATGCACGAATTTGGGATAGAAAAGTTCCGTGACACGTCTTATAGTAATGTGAATTCACACTCAAACACAAGAGAAAACAAATGACACAACGGAAACACAACGTTAAAATGTATCACACCAAGAAACGAACTACAATATAACAATGGCTATATTCCTGACTTGGCACAGGACATTTTTAAAGAAAAAAATGGCGGGTTGAACCTGGTTTTGTGGCATGCCGAACCTCGAACTTTAATGGCACATAATATAACAGGACTAAAATACAAATAAATAGGAGAACATATTAGACAAAGAAACACAAGAATAATTGCAAACAAAAGGCATTAGGTTAAAAATTCAATACGCCAAAAACGCGCCTCGTCCACACAAGACTTACCAGTGACGCCCAGATATAAAAGTTCGAAAGGCAAAGCAAGTACAAAGTTGAACAGCACTGAGGATCAAAAGTTCAAAAAGGTTGTGCCAAATAGGGTTTTCTGCTTGGGATAAGAACATCCTTATTGTTAAGAACAATTTATGCTATTGCAAACAGTCAAATTTACATCTACTAACCTCTATCAAATGAATATAAAAGATATAAAACTGAAGTATTAACTAATTACAGAAAACAAAACCCGGATACATTACATAAACCAACACAAAAAATGGACGCATCCGACTTAGTCAAGGCCTCAACGCAAAAAGTTAAAAATAAAAGAGACGTCACACACGAAGAAGTGAAAAGGCACAAATGTTACGTCACATTTGAAATTCTGAAACAGCACAACAATGACGTCACATTAGAATGACTAAAACTATATCTCAAAAATAAGATAGAATTAGGATTGATTTAAGATTATATTTGAACTAAATACTGATATTACATTTAATAACAATGCACATTGCTATACTTATCAATAGAAAACTAAGGTAGCAATTAACTATATTATATAGCTATGTCCGGTTTGTTTTGAATCTAACTTCAAACGTGAAACATCGTACAGATTACGTTGAACAAAATCAAATCTAAAAAATGAAGCGGTGATTAATTTCCTTTACCATAACGCATGAATATAATAGAAAAGACGTCAACACATTTGACAAAATCCGATGAGAATTTCAAATATAACATCAAACTAAATATATGAATTTGGGATAGATGAGTACCGTAACAAGTCTTATAGTAATGCGAATTCACACTCAGCAAAACAGTCAATCAAAAAGTCCAGCATTTTGGTAATATCATCTTCAGTATATTTTCTTGAAGATTCAGTGTTATTCTTCACAAAATATGAATTATTGTAACCCAAAACAAGAAATGTGTATCTACGATTCCCATTTTTATAGAAAAGACTAAGATGGTGAAGTCGATCTTTCAACTGAGCATGGGGAATAGTAGTGTATAGCGTAGAAAAATCACAAGTCTTTATGTTGCTTCAAAATTGCAAAGATTGTGATCGAAGATTTAGCTGTAGATCTTTCGAAATTTTGAGAATCCACTTCTGGTTAACAGCACTGGTAGAATATATCTCATCACAATAGTTTTGAAGCCCATCTTTAACTGTAGAAAGAATAGTTGTCAGTACTTTAGAAAGATGTTTAGTCGAACATTTTGAAGACCCAGCTATGTATCGTTCTTTATATGGAGTTTTGTGTAATTTAGGTATCCAGTATAATGAAGGTAAATTTTCTTCATTTTCTTTGATGTTGATACCAAAAGAAAGAAGGACAGATTTATGATTTAAAATTATTTTAGAAATACTCGTATCGATAGACTTCTACTAAAAAGATTGAAAGACTTAAACATAAAGTACTGATAAAAAGTGGGCGTTTATATTTGCTTCTAATAAGTCACAAGCTGTACCTTTTTTGGTCTAAAAACACAATCAGATATTAAGGCAATACATTCTTAAAACAAATCATATTTTCATGGCATAAAATCAAATTTAAAAGTGTAATCGTCAACGCCTATAGATACAATCATTACCCGCCATACAAATTCACACTTAATCAAAATGTTTTACTAGATAAAAAGCCATAATTTATAATCTTAAAGATAAGACGACTATTCTAAGACAGCCAAAAAAATTTACATCATGTCATCTCACAATATGAATTTCTCATATATGTGATACATAAACGGTAACTTTTAATGTATATTTGCTACACAACAATTTACGGTCTTGATTTCTAAATCGGTTTATCTAAAGACGGCATGACTTGTGATAGTTCACGCACATGGCAATATAAAGTGCATGTATTAATTCGGTTACAAGGCATATTTATCTTAGCAACAATAGCACTCCTAACAATATTAAAAATGCACGATCTGGTAAATATTAACGGAATATTTATAAGGTCAGATTGTTGAGTTTATTTTCGATACTGTTGTTTTATGTTTTATTTTACAGATTTCTGATTGTCTCTCATTTAAACTCTTCGTCAGTTTATACATACAATTAGTACACAGTGCGACGTCCTTCGGACAATTATTGTTCACCGATAATGATTGTTATGATAGTCTTCTAGCAGAAATTATCACTAGATCGAACTCTAGGCTGCACCAGTACCGATGAACTTGATTTGTCACTATATTATTATTTAATTTACAAAATAAATTCATGTAATCTTCATTTTCACCTCAAACGTAGTTTCTCATATTGATTTAGGATATCCGTTGCCAGGTTGCAATTCAACATAACATAATTCTAAAATTGCATTTCCTTTAAGTTTTAATTTGCATTTTTTATTTATAGTATCTTTTTAATTTTAATGATTGATTTGCGTCTATTTTCCGGTGCACAGAGACCCTTTTTTCCTGGGTCGATTGTGACAGAACCCAGAATCTTGCTTTGTCCATTATACATGTACATTTTGACTTCAATTACCGTCTTTTCTCTTATAATTGAATTTCTTAAATAGACAAACAGTTAAATTTATATCTTACCGGGTACATATGCTTTCCTGTTAGTTTCAAATTTCCAGTTACCATGTGGGTTTTGCCCCCAGAACTGAACACTAACAACGGTTATGTTTAGCAAGTCAGAATCATCAAGTATTCTTCCTGGAATAATTTTAGATTTGAAGTTTGTTGGCGGTGATAACATGTTAATTGTAGAATGACCAATGCCAGGAGCATCAATAATCAATGTTACTTCAACATGCTCCAAATATGTTATATCACAGTCTCCTTTGACTTGAAATAGAATTTGAAGAAAACGCGGTAACCTGTGAAAAAAAAATATTGATTTACGATATTCCTTTTTAGTGGTATGCATTAATATTCAGCAAACATTTATTTTCGGCTAGCGTATGTACAAATGTTTAATGCCGTGTTAACTTCAAACAGTTAGTTTTTAACAAGTTCATATGCATATTTCTAGAATGTTTAAAATAAATAAACCAAAAGCATATTTCTTCTGTAATCTGACTGAACATGTTACAGATAGAGATTGAACAAACTAGAATTAAATTTACAGTTATCCAATCTCTTCAATTACGATAAAGTGATATTTTACATTAAATTATTCATTCAATGCCTTAACTAAGATATGTATATACGTGTTTTTCCCCCTCATACTGTAAAGATATGAATGGCAGATGTCTTTTGCAAAGTATACACTTGTATTGGAAATCGGGTACATTGAAATATTTTTTGTTTATAGCATGTGAATTTAATTGGTTTATACTTATAGGAATTCTTGTTGGCATTATATGCGAATAGCAGTATTTACTCTGTTAATGAAACAAAATGGTGGATATTGGTACTGTCTAATACTAAGTGTTTATATTCACAAAGGAAAGGAAAAAGAATAATATCAGCTTTGTGTTGGCTTGCATTTAAGTTTAAAGATGTTTGCTCCTCTATTTTTTGAATTTTTGCCAATTTTTTGGAATCCTCTGGTTTTATCCATGTATTGCCATTAAAAATTTTGCCCACTAACCCCTGCCTTTCTTTTCATAATTTTATTACAAAAAGTTTAAAAAGCCATATTTCAAAATCTTAGAGAATCCTTTTTTTTCATAGTTTTTGAAACAATGTTAAATGTATGAAAAATCTGAAAGAATTATTTCCCGCCAATTTTCAATGGCTTATATCTCGAAAAAGCAACATCATCAAAGATGCATATGAGGGAGACAGTCAAAGCTACATGTATACGGTAAATAAAATGACAACACCATGACTAAAATGAAAAAGACAAACAAACAAATCTGACTGTTTTAATTTACACTAAATCCATCGGATGTTGGTTTGTACGGATTGATAATTTAGTTTTAGATGCTTGATTTTTTTATTAGTTGGTATTGGCTTTGAACTAGCTGTCAGTTAACTGCGAGTACTTTCAAATCTGTTCCTATTGTCTTTTTAATGTTGGGATGTACAAGTGCCTGGCCAGGTCCACTTGTATGTTTGTCCATCTGATGAGTTAAGCTTTTTTTAACTGATTTTTATAGTTGTTCTTATATTGTGCTGTTATACCACTGTCCCAGGTCAGGAAGTGGGTCGGATTCCCGCTAACATGTTTTACCAAGTCAGGAGCCTGCAACTCAGTGGTTGTCGTTTGTTTATGTGTTGTATATTTGTTTTTTGTTCTTTTTTTGTACATAAATACGGTCGTTAGTTTTTTCGTTTGAATTATTTTATAGTGTCATTTCGGGGACTTTTACACCTGACTTTCTTGTTTATAATTAGTATACAAAACACAGCATTGAAAACTAAAGACGGAGCAACAGTCGAAACAACCAAAAACAAAGGGTTAATTAAGGTGATCCTGCTCCACATGTGAAGTGTCGGTTATGTAAGTACAAGCTATAGTTTTACAAAGAATCGTACGATTTACTTTTACGATTAAACTTACGTTAAGCGTAAGATTTTACCTACGAGTGTTTCACAAAGATGCATACTCAAGAGACAACATACCGTGCGCTGCCTATCTATCTATACTATTAAACGAGAAGACTTCATTTTGTGTGTCGCTTCTCTTCCTTCCATGATGAATTAATCATCATGCCTCTGTGTTCTATAGGTATTAACTTGCATAGTCGTATTTGTCATCCATTCTTAAGATTAATCAGATTGAGTTATTTTTGGAATTAAACGACAAAAAATGAGTCCGAATATTGATTCCGTCATCAGACTGACTTTTAGTCATAGATAAAACTTCCGGTTTTAAACATGCATAAGAACAACCAATCGTATGATAGATAACAAAAATAAAAAATAAATGAGCCAATCAGAGCATTCTCCATATCATGGTGTTTAGATCGCAAGAACCACAACTATTATACCTCCTTAGAGAGGACACAAGAATGTGTTCAAGTTAGTACACGGATGCCACATCGGCACTATATTTACTAAGTTTCGAGTTGACTGGACTTCAACTTCATTAAAAACTACCTCGACCAAAAACTTTAATCTGAAGCGGGACAGACGGACGGACGAACGAACGAACGAGTGCACGGATGCACAGACTAGAAAACATAATGCCCATAAATGGGGCATACAAATTTATTGTTGACAGTGAAAGTAGTGATTTGAGGCAAGACCTTTTTCGGGACGTCGGGATCAAGTGTTTTTAAGTTCGGGATTTGGGGATTGATCCTTACGGGATCCGGGAATATATTTTTCGATTTCGGTATTTCGGGAAATGAATTTCTTTAAATTCTGAATCTTGGGAATTCATGTTTTTAAGCTCGGGATTTCGGGATCCTGACCCCTCCGACCACACCTCAGATTAGCCTTGGTCGGTCTTACTCATTTATACAAGATTGATATCCTAGCATTGGCATGTTAATAAGGCGCTCAAAAGAAAAAGCACTGATGGATTGTCATAGAAGCATATTTTATTACACTAATAATGGTCTATGTATAAGCAGTTACATTTATTTCAGCGGTTCAAATTTTTAAGTTAAATTTGACTTTAAGCAAAATATGCATTGTAGCAAAGGAGAAGACTTATTGTGGTCTGAGGCCAGAAACACGAAAACAATTGAATTTAACAGAAAGGAAACAAATATCGGACTTTGGAAAAAGGGAGAGGGCTTCAGATACCTTTTATGAAATTCTCCATACGCAATATCTTTTACAAAAATTCATCCTACAACAGTTCACAAGCTGTATATGCCCGCGATTTGGCGGGTGTGTTCTAGTATATACTGAAATAACGAGTTCCAATTTGTCAGCCGTCATCGGGTAAAAACGACAAATTAAAGAATTCAACTTTATATATAGCTAATATAGGACAATGGTGTAGATTAAAAATTACACTACTACAGACCCTTTTGTTAAGATCAATAGACAACTTTCGAGTTCGATGCATTTCAGTCAAAAACTCTGGTTTAGTGAACATCATTTGTGCATTTAGGGCCGTCGTCACATCCATATTAATGTTGAGCAAGTGGTTGGAAAACTATATTCTATATTGTACAAATTATTCGGCAAATTGAATTCTCAAAATTGACAATCAGCACTGCTGTCATTAGGGAATTGTCCTTAAGTACCTACAGGACAACCATTATTTCTAAATGCTAGTTTATCCTGCACAATGACGATCACTAAGACGCTTGATGAACGATAATAGTGCAGGAATACAGGCGAGCCCTCTATCTGGTCAATGACGTCATAAAGGCGCGCATAATTGTCGAGTTTTTTCCGGTGACGGATGAACTCGAAAGTGGTCTATGAATATTGCCAATAATTAACAAGTTCCGGGTCGAATCCGATACCGATACCAATAGTATATTCACCCGTTACCTTATCTGAACGTTCCGCATCTGACAGGCGCTCCACCAAACGATGTATTTATGATTTTGCTATATATACACGGGTCATAATCACACTTCTAAATTTAATCATTGTCAAATTGATCCCTATTGTAGTATATTAATCAGTAAGACTTTCTAAGATAACAATACGAATACTAAAAATCTGGACTTGAAATAAGGCGTAAAGGTACAGTTTTCAATTTGTTAGCGGGCATGACGTAAAACAGCGAATCAAAGAATTCAACTTTATTTATAACTACATGTAATATAGGACAATGCTGTTGATTAAAAAATACTCCATTCTAGGACCTTGTGTTTTCCAAATAATTAATTTTACCAATAAGTTCCATGTCGACGGGTTCACACAGAAAGAATTTGAAAGCAGAGAAAACTGTATCTTATAATCGGCATGACTTTATCAGATGACAATACCAATACTCAAATAAGGCTTACGCATAGTTATATTTATATACTTTAATTCAGTAACGGACCCGCGATATCACGGGTGTGTTCTAGTACAATAAAAAAAATTGTAATATTTTGACACATAGAAAATGTTTTCGCTCGGCATAGCCAGAAATTAGTAGTGCTTTTGCTAATTAATATTCATAATATGTAAATGAGAATTGTACCACCTGCTAAAAGTTTGAACTGGACAGGCTTGATATCATTAAATTTTTTAAAACACGGATATTTTAAGTTGCCCGTCACAGGGTCATTATTTACAATCACTCTGATATTTTTGTAAAGTTGTCAGGCTGTCAAAATCAAAACAATGAACGCGAATTAAGTGAATTTTTCGAGTTTTCGTGAGTTTATAATATAAATAGGCGCATTTTAACTTTACGTGGGAACCTAGAGTTCAACAACTACACATATAAGGTTTGGACTAGCTTATTCTTTGGACATTTAAGTTTCAAATGTCACCCCGGCAACCTCTTTTTCTAATGGACTTGTTTGCCGATTTTCAACACAAAGTTTGCAAATTTGACGTTTCAGCCGTTTAAGCCTGCATTTTACAATCCAATGGTAAAAGCCTCTCGCTTAGATTTTTAAAATAGCTCAGAAACCTTGATTTTTGAAACAATAGTCATTATGTTTCGTTTAAATGGTGTATATTGTTGTGTATATTTATTTTCTGCCCCGGCAACCTGTCTATCACTTAAATAAAGATTAAAACAGACATTTTTTCAATTTTTATACCTAAAAAAATGCGAACCTGGTAGAGTAAATTAGTAAATTATATTGAAACTATGGATTCATACCAATACATTCATGTATTTATAAATGATTGTTTTCTCAATTTTTGGACTGTTATTTGTTTTAAAATAATCGTAATATATATACGAAAATGTCTATCAACAAAGAGCATCGTCCTCCGCTGTAGTATATTACCGCAGGACATGCATTGATAGATGGGAAAAGGGGGAGGGGGTCTTTATAAGGATTGTAATTTAAAAGCTTGACATATACATGTATGTATTTATTGTTATCTTCATAAAGTCCGTGTAAAACATAAGCGATAAATGCTGAAGAACTAGTAAATAAGCTTATATAATTTTCTTTTTTTGCTGAGTATTTAGTACACAGTTATGTACAAGCACCGTGATATGACGTATCGACTCCCCTCCCTATCCGGGCTTCCTATATAGTGCTGTGCTAGCTCACTCCTATGTTTTTATGGTCAAATATTTGGACTATTGGAAGCAAGATGCTGCGTTAAATTACGGGAAAATCAAGTCAAATGTACTGAGAAATACGATTATTTCAGGAATTTAAAGTTTCAGCTACTTATGATTTGGACAATATAACATATATTCATGTATTCTAATGATCCAATGACACTTATTTTTCTTAAAGATAATGTTATGTTGTTGATTTTAACAAATTGTCAACAGGTTAAATCACTACGATTTGACTAACGACAGCTTGTTAACAATCGTAAGTTTACAATCAAACTTACGATAAAATTGTACGATTGTTTGTGAAACGGTCAAAAACTTACGATTTGACGTACGACCGACGTACGATCTAAGATTGTGATACGATTCTTTGTGAAACGATGGCCAGACCCGTTAATAAGTCTTATTCGGTAGGTCAAAGGAGATATTGTCTACGTTATTTAAAGATATGATTGGTTTTCAAAGGGGTCAAAGGCTAATAATTTACTACGCCAGACGCGCGTGTCGTCTACATAAGACTCATCAGTGACGATCAGATCGAAATACTTACGAAGCCAAAACTAGGACAAAGTTAAAGAACATTGAGGACCCAAAATTCCAATATGAGTGTTAAATCTATCTTTGTTGTACATTTACAGGTTTGAAATCTGCACCAAACATTACCTTCTGTATTAATTATAAAAAAAAAGAAGATGTGGTATGATTGATTACGAGACAACTCTCTACAAGAGACCAAATGACACAGACATTAACAACTATAGATCATTATACTGCTTAGTCAGCTATAGACGGTCCCGAAATAACAATGTAAAACAATTGAAACGAGAATACTAACGGCCTTATGTATGTACAATACATAAACGATAAAACAAATATGTAACACAGTATACACACGAAAACCACTGAATTCCAGGCTCCTGACTTGGGACAGCTACATACATCCAGAATGTGGCGGGGTTGAATATGTTGGCGGGATCCAAACCCTCCCCATTACCTGTGAAAGTGGTATCATAGTACAACATTAGAACGAACTATACAAATCAGTTGAAAGGGCTTTACTCATCAGATGGATACAAATTCAAATATTACAAATACAAGTGGACGTGGCCTGGTACTTGTATATCCCAACAACAAAAAGACCCTAAGTAAAGATCTGAGAGTACTTGCAGTTACTGACAGCTAGTTTAAAGCACGGTTAAAGTTCTAAACAGTTACCTATGTCCTCGTCTGCACTTTTTAAAGACTCCAATATTTATTTACTATTTAGGATAAGCATTTTTTAGCAGAACATAAAGTTCTTTTGGCAATAGAGTTGTACTTCATTGTTTTGCTATTTTCCTTTTATAGTTGATGGGTTTCCCTTGGTTACAGTTTCTAACCTGGATTATATATTAACCGAGTACGAAGTCTAATGTTCAATATAATCTAACAGTGAAATATATAATGTATGACTGAGTGAAAGTTATTAATTTTTATATAACATATGTACATCAAAGCGTAAAACGATATTGACTCGATGCTACTATATTACGAAATGATATAGATGATATGTTATTACTTTTAGTAACATGCTGTCAGTATCATTTCTAACTTAAAGTTAATATGTCAAAATAGTGAAAAAATGCAAAATATATTTTGGAAAACACGTGACCAAATAAACTGATTAGAAAAAAGAACAATCAAAGCAAATGTAATACAAAATAATAGGCACCTTAAATAGTGTTACAATTCCAATTTTTTATGGTAATATTCTTTATAAAGCACAAAGGTGTCAGTATTCAACTCAGAAACTTACAAAACCTTTGAATAGACTTATTAAGAAGGGATATAATTACGATACTGTTGTCAAGTCATTAAAGATTGCATATTTTGGCGTAAATATTGAGTCATTGATAAGGTCTTTGCATCGGAACTTAACACATTTATTCTAAAAACAGTTGTTGGCATGACAAGGGTTATGTTCTTCTCATATATGTTATGATGGTATGATACTAAACCCCTAACGGGAAGGATTGTGCCTGATGTTCACATGATGAAATCATAATCTTTCAGTCAGTTTAGTTGAAGTCTGGAGCTGGCATGTCAGTTAACTGCTAGTAGTCTGTTGTTATTTATGTATTATTGTCATTTTGTTTATTTTCTTTGGTTACATCTTCTGACATCAGACTCGGATTTCTCTTGAACTGAATTTTAATGTGCGTATTGTTATGCGTTTACTTTACTACATTGGTTAGAGGTATAGGGGGAGGGTTGAGATCTCACAAACATGTTTAACCCCGCCGCATTTTTGCGCCTGTCCCAAGTCAGGAGCCTCTGGCCTTTGTTAGTCTTGTATTATTTTAATTTTAGTTTCTTGTGTACAATTTGGAAATTAGTATGGCGTTCATTATCACTGGACTAGTATATATTTGTTTATGGGCCAGCTGAAGGACGCCTCCGGGTGCGGGAATTTCTCGCTACATTGAAGACCTGTTGGTGACCCTCTGCTGTTGTTTTTTATTTGGGCGGGTTGTTGTCTCTTTGACACATTCCCCATTTCCATTCTCAATTTTATTACAAGCACAGGTACAAAATGTACACGATATTTGTTTTTTTCAAAATGAAGAAAACAAATATCATTATAATATGTACAATATCATAAAGTAAAAGCTTTGAAAACTGCTATACAGTCCATTCAATGCTAATACGATGCAGGAAAGAATTTCAACGATGACATGTACTCAAATGCATATTTGCATGCTGCAGAATGCACAAAGTATGGACTAAGTCAATATTGATGTGTCACAATAACAATTATAGATTAAAACAGAAATAGTATAGAAGTTTTCAAAATGAATGAAAAGACGGTTAGGTTGTTTGCAAATACTCCAAATAATATAAGATTCTGAAATTTCGGTCACCATCGAATTTATTTAAGTTCAACGTTTTTGACTCAGATTCTGTTATTTGACTGTGAAAATAAAAGAAATAAAACATTTTGCCTCATTACTGTTGATGTTTCAAATACCCGTAACATTGTCATGTACGCGACATGAAAGAAAACTCTTTTAAATACAATTCATCTGTAAAAGATAATAATGGTACGAAATTCAGTATAAAAAATTTAAAGACACATAGATGTGAGGGTGATAGAGCAGATTAATAAACCTCGAAAAAGAATTTTCAATCTTGGCTTCCCTGCGGTTGACAATATTTTTTCTCGGGGTATCAATCTGCTCTATCATCCTCTGAGATATGTGTTATTTACATAATATTGCACCTTTTCACAATTGGTATTAAATTAAAAGCAACTCATTATTGGGCATTGAACTTTCTTTTGCAGTTATACGTGATGCAAGCAAAGGTTATTATAAAGATAAGAGGATATTTTTTCAAACCTAAAAAAAAAAAATATTAATAATTTTTGGACTTAATTTGAAGCCATAGTTACCACTCGATACTGTTATATTATTTCCTTCTGGTAGCTTCTCGGGTGTTTTTTTTATACCCGCTGATTTCAAGTGGTAAGACGGTTGATGAAGTTATGGTGAAAGCAAGCAATTAACATGATTAAGGAAGATAAATTCAAATGATTGAATTAGATTTTATAGGGTGCTTTTTTGTAATGAAGAAAAAAACTTGATGCATAGGAAAACAGATTATTACTTACGAAGCATGGTTGACAGGTAAATCCAACTGACATATTATTTTCTTTCCCACACTTTTCCATTGAATTGCTCTTTCTACCATGGCGTTAACATCTATGAGGCCGAATCCATACTGTGACGAGACTGTTGTATGGAGAAAAGAACAGAATGAACGAATCGATCCTCGTAAATCTATTTAATATCGCCCTGTGACTCTTTCATATCCATAAAAACATTCTACTAGTAAAATGTTTATAAAGATGTGTTATACAAACTAATGAATTGATAAAACAACATAATAAACAAATTTGAAAATACGTGTCAAATACGACACATAGGGACACATTACTATTAAGTAATTTTAAAATACTCGTTCTGCATTCTATCAAGCAAGCTGTATCGTGTTTTTCATTCATATATTTAACTAACGCCCTCTGTTGTTCTTCAACTCTGATGTTAATCAATTAATTCTTGTTGTATTCTAGATTTCTTAGTTCACAGCAATTTGTTTTGATAAGTTTAAGAATAATGAGATAATAAAGGGCGTATATTTTAAGCATACCTTTGAACCCTGCGTCATTACATCGAAAGGGTTCAGCAATATTTTTGAAAGGAAGTGAAGAATTGGCTGTCTGTGAAATTATATGCATGACATCTCTGTATGAAAGAGTTTGACTAAAAAATAAAACAATATGTTAGTCTTATTTTGTATTTGTATTCATATTACCAGTCTGAGTATGGTTATAAGTTCATTACATTAAGTTATATATATATAAATATATATATATATGTTAATGTAAGGTTAAATACAGTTATTTGTTCATCATGGTCATGTTATGTCCCTTCATCCTCCAACCCTAACGGAAAGCGGATATCATTCCTGGATTGGTGTGTTGTACAAGTAAAGATTAAACTAATTCAAATGTGATTTTTTTAAAAAGCTGTCTACATATTTGTTGGAATACTTGTTGTCTATACTAAATTAAGGTAAAATTTTGGTTAAAAAAAAACGAAGCCTCGCACCCGTAAAAAGAAAATATACATTGCTCGTCATTTGTTTTAAATCTACATAGCTTAAAAATTGACTTAATTTTCAGTGGCTCTTTAAATGATCATATATATGTGCTATACATTTTATTTTGCTGCTTATCGAGAACAATGTTACAATCATATAGTGCAATTCATAAGAATAATTACAAACATTATTGAATATGTAAAAAAAGAAGATGTGGTATGATTGCCAATGAGACAACTGTCCACAAGAGACCAAAATGACACAGACCTTAACAACTATAGGTCACCGTACGGCCTTCAACAATGACCAAAGCCCATACTGCATATTTAGCTATACAAGGCCCCGATAAGACAATGTAAAACAATTCAAACGAGAAAACTAACTGCCTTATTTATATAAAAGAATGAAAGAATTGAAGTATATTTCAGTGAATCGTACTCAATATTGATATTTAGGAGCAATAGTAATTTGCTAAAAACTAGTGCACGCATGTTGCAGGTTTTTTGTTTACTGAATTAAGCATAGTTGTTTCGATTATATATATATTGCTTGTCCATACACATTTTTCCTTTCGCACAAGCAATTACTTGCATATTATACAAAATTGGATTTTGCATTTACCACTATAATCTGGTTAACTGACATTATAGTTAAGCTTATAGCAAGTGAAATGTTATTAGTACAAAGCAAGTGCAATCAGTACAATAAAAAGCATTCTAACAAACTAATAAATCTAAACTGGAAATCTATCATAAAAGTAATAATTTTCAAACAAAGCTAGAAACACATTGCATTAGTTGATATTGTCCTCATATACTTTCAAAATGAATAGAGAACAGTATCTTTCAAATATTTACAGTACTGAAATCCATTATTGTGAATAATGTGTCTCGAAATAGATATCAATTGCAATGTTAATCATGTATTCATCTTCATAGATATATAGAGCATGTACAATTGTATTAAATGTTTATGAAATGTATTGTATCACCTAATAGTTTCAGTACACGCTGTTTCTGATCAGGGGTCGTCCTTTGTAATGTAACATTTTGAAAAACTCTCAGTCTCACAGTTTATATTTCTTTTCAGTAATTTCGGAAAGATATTAAACCATCCCCTTTGAAAGAACAGCCCGAACCTAAATGATTGTAAGATTTGACAAGGTATAAGCAAGGCTATATTTAAATATTTGCGTTATGTATTTACTTAGCACTTAGTGTTACTGCTATTGAGCCAGATACGACGGCAGTTGCTGCGGAGTTCATTCCAAAATTTCCAGTTACGTTCATTCCCGCTGTTGTTATCTGCAAGTATTGAGAGAAATTGTGCATTGACACATTTTTTTAACATTTTACAAGGATATGAAAGTTATCAGTTGTATTTATTAAATGATAATTGTTATTTATATTAAAAAAGATGAGACTATTAATGATTATTGAAGGTTTCTTCGACTGTTCTAATATTTTAATACCCAAGACTGTAAAATTTGTCGCTTGTGAATTGTGATGCACACATATCGCTTTGATAAACCAATGTCAGATATTAGGTATTATATACATTTGTATTTCATTCCCTTTTCTTTCTTATAACTGTCTTTGAAGAGCTTATATGTAGTGTATGTGTAAGCACATGTATACAAAGTAAATATAAACGGGAGTAACGTTTCAATACGACAGTTCCGGGATACGGATTTTAGATGATTCTGTCATGTGACGTCCTTCACCACGTGACGGAAATGAATGCATCGTCAATTCCAACACATGTTGAGCAAACAGGTGAAAAAGTTTGATTTCATACTGCACATAATATTTGGGAAATAATAATCTAATAAGATGGTCACCCTCCCTCAGTCATACAGGAATCACAGATTACGTACTTAAACATAAGTTATTTATATACTACCTTACATAATGACGATTATGAAAGTGCTTGGATATTTTAACATATATATATAGCAGGGATACGGGCGCGCCTTCTATCTTGTAAATGACGTCATTATGGCTTGCAAAATTGAAGAGCTTTTCCGGTGAAATACATGATTTTATAAACGATGTATTGAGATATGTTCATATAAACGTCATGAGAGATATGGTATATTACTGTTGAGAAACTTGAAATTGTGTAAGCTATTTCAAAAATCTTCTTCTCTGAAACTCCTTGGTCAAATACCTTCCAATTTTAACTAAATGTCCCTTAGGTTCTCTAGTCTAAACTGTATCCGAAGTTTTGATCCAAGCATGGCCGTCATGGCTAAACATAGAACATAGGGGTCAAATGTAGTTTTTGGCTTATATCTCAAAAACTAAAGCAAATTGCAAGTCTGACATGGAATACAGTTGTTTAATTGGTCAAGATCTATCAGCACTGAAATTTCCAATCGAATCAAATTGTTAGGTTGCTGTCACAATATTGGTAGCTGCCACGATATTGGTAGTTTTTAGGAAATTTTGCAGTTTTTTGTTATCATCTTCAATATTATTATAGATAGATATAAACGGTAAACAGCAATAATGTTCAACAAAGTAAGATCTAAAAAAAAAGAAAAAAATGACCAAAAAGGTCAATCGACCTCTTAAGAGGTTAATATTGTCTTTTAAAAACAACTTGACACATGTTTTCATCAAGTTTGCTAACATTTTAAAATCTTCCTCTGAAACTATAGTGCTTAATGCTTCTTAACTTTAAAGGAACGTTCTTTTAGGAATCTAGTTGATGAATTCTAACCGAATTTTTGGTTCATAAACAAACATGGGCGTCATGGCTAAAAATAGAACAAAGGGGTCAAATGCAGTTTGTGGCTTTTATCTCAGAAACTAAAGCATTTAGAGCAAATCTAACACAATGTTTAAAAGGTCAAGATCTATCAGCCCTGAAATTTTCAGACAAACCAAACAACCAATTATTCATTTGCTGCCACTAAATTTGTTATTTTAAGGAAATTTTGCAGTTTTTGGTTGTTATCTTGAATATTATTGGGGAAAAAGACAAACTCTAAACAGCAAAAATGTTCAACACAGTAAGATCTACAATAAAGTATGCCCAAAATTGTTAAATTACCCCTTATTGAGTTATTGACCTTTATGGACAATTTTACATACGTTGTTTGTGGTTTTTTAACTTTAGAAATATTGTCAAATGAATCTAGTATAAATCTTTTATCTTATTTCATTGGAAAGAAACATAAACACTATGGCTAAAATGGAACATATGGGTAAAATGCATTTATTTGCTTTTGAAGAAAATATGACAGATACTATGAACATTAAAAAGCATTTTTAGCCACTTATTATTATATAGTAAAAAGCAAAAATAATCATTGACGAAAGATTGAGCAAAACAATAACAGGTGAGCGATATAGTCTCTACGACTCTACCTCTTGTTTAATGACAGGATGTAGGCATAAAGAAAATAGGTGTAGGGTATATTCGTATATCAGTAATTTAACAGTGTGGTTGTACTCCACTCCTGTCATGATATACGATTTAACCATGATAACCAGAAGATGCATAGATATTCACCATTTCAGGACGAACGTTGAAACCAAGGGTCCTGGTTGGTGCTGTAACCATCATTGCGCTACATTTTTCACCTGTTTGTAGTGCATTTAATTGATGGTCTATACCTAAAAATACATTTCAAGACGTGATTTGAATTAAAAAATAGCCATCTGTGTTTGAAAGAATTCAAGACAACTTTCATCAGGTAATTGAACTGATCGCAAGTATCATTAGTCTATCTCCGCGGGACAATATCCATGCCGTGAGTCTGTCTATGCTACAATCTTGTAAATGGAGTTAAAATAGATAATCTAAGAAAAAAAGCAGCGATGCTGGATTCGTCCGAAGAGTATTATCCAAGAATTTTCCATAACATATGCCATATATATTTACTTTCATTTGAAATGGTCCCAATGATAATAGGATGCCTGAAGTTTTTTCTGATCGTCATGATACATGACTTAGTTGTTTCATGTCCATAACTATTTCCCTAGATTCCTAGCCTGTTTTCATGTGATTTTTTAAATATCATTTATTATTTTTGTGAAATGATCCTTATATTAAAAAAAAAATACTGGACAAACACAAATGTAATTGGTTTATGGTTTTAACCTTTCTTTAACAATTATGTTTAGCTTTAGTATTAGCAGTAGAAGTATTTGAGAATATACGGAAAACGGGAGAAAACAGCATACTGTATAATCTATTACAGGTAATACTACATTTGAACTTTATGAATGAATGACCTAACTGTATAAGATTAAGCAGAAGAGATAAGATTAACAATGGGACAAGGTAAAATGTACTGTTCAAGATGTTTACTTTTGCTTTTTATGCATCGAGTGTACTTTGAAAATATTCATGTAGTTACTACATGTTTTCTAATGTCGGAATGAGATATGTGTTCGACGAGAGTTCGATATCTTGTTAGTTTATAAATTGATTTCAACTACTGTAATTGTTAACGAAATTTTAAAATGTCATAAATATTAGATCTCATAATATATTTTACCAATATGTACAGCTAAACATGCTTCTTTCATAAAATCAACTAAAAAATACATTAAAAAAATAAAAAATGGCTAAAAGAATGCATTTCAATATATTTTTGATAATTCAATAGGTTTTTAAAACACTGAATACAGGTCTTTTTATGCAGAAAATGTTTGCATACGTTAACACCGAAACTGCAGACGAGAATGAATGGAATGTAATAAAAAAAAAATGTTAAAATAACAAAATAATCAATGACCCAGATGGAACTTTTTGAAAAAAACATGCATACGGCATTTGTCAACATTATTTTTAAGTTTCAATTTTTGAATCTAATGGTCGGCAATTTATAAAAGATTAATATGATTATATGAAAAAAGGTAATAATAGAGCAATATTACTGATTGAACAATACCTGCAACGAGGATAACATACACATTGTTCATGAATCCCTGGTATGCACAGCTGTCAGGAACAAAAGAAGATCCACCATTTCCACTAGATACAACGTAAATTGATCCTCTTTGTCGGCGTCCCTACAAACGTATACAATTAGATGTTATCTTTCAAAATTTTAATAGCCTGCTTGATTTTATGAACTTTTATTTAAATTCTTACAAATTAGTGGCTGATGAAATATTTAGTCAGATAATAGTTTACTTTTATTAATCGAATTGTCATGTTTTTAATTTATTGTATTGCAAAATTTATTTGTTATTACAATAAATTAGTTAGGCGTGATTCTAAAGATCATGTTTTCAACGAAATGTTCAAATGTTCTAGTGTCTGTATATTTAAGGCTTTGTTCAATTTAATGAAGCACTTTTGAACTTTTGTAGGAAAAGGTAAAAATGTTATGCAAATTATATTTAAATATCTAGACTACCGAATTGTTTAATTTTGGCTTAGTACTTTGGATAACAGGGGTCAATTGTCAGTTATTGTATTAATCAATCCATTCTAGGTTACTACATTTTCGAATCTATGATTTTGGCATACGTTTTGTCATTATAAAGAAGAAATGTGGCCATTGTTGATTGGATTTGGCAGAACAGTGATCGTGAATGGGCATTGAATCTAGTGTAATGAAAGCATGTCAACAGGACGAATTTCATAAAAACAGACTTTGTTCTTGTTTCATTAATGAAATAGTAAACAGGCTTGTCTGTTCCGAAATTTCTAAGAGAACATTAAAAAAACAAAAGATTTTCTGCTCATAGTTAAATATTATTCAGTTACATGAACATGACCGCACCAATATGAAGGTTTCTCATCTTGAACAATATGTTTGATATTTACCAATAGTATTCGGTACCATCCGTGTTTACTGAAAATTGATTGATGAATTTGTGGTACATCTGACTTGCATGTACAACATGTATTCATAAGTTTTCGACAGTTTCATATTCAATTATTCCACTTTTTTATATATATCTATACGATATGTATTACCATGTTGAATGGTATCTTTGATATGTTTATATGCTACTATAGAAGTATGACTCATTTTTGCCTATCTTTTTGGATACTTAAATACAATAATGATGTCATCAAGATACGGGTTGTGGTTGCATTGGTGTCAGATCATTATTAGAAAAGTAAATTATTGCTCTGGATAGCATATCTATACTATTAAATGCGAAGACCTCAATGTGTCTGTCGCTTCTTTTCCTTCCATAATAAATTAATTATTATGACTCTGTGTCCTATGCATTTTAGCATTTATCATCTTTGCTTATGGTTATTCATTTTGGGTTATTTTGGGAGGAAAACAAAAACAGGCATCCGGATATTGTTTCCGTCATCGAACTGACTTGTGAGTCATATAAAAGACTGTTTTAAAATTGCACATACATTTTATTAACTCGAAAGATTTAGTGCCCTCTATCGATCAGTGTCCATCAAAAGTGACACGTGATATAACGAATGGATTATTCGGTTTATATTTTCAGAAGTACTTGGGGTCATATCAATTATTTTCGCGTTTTTCTGTATACTATGATCATACATATACTATAAATAAAGTGAATTTGCTTTTTACTAGAAATTCCAATAGTTAACTTTCCACGGCGTTCACTAACATTTATTATTTAGATAGTCTCTTGTAATTTATCAGTGACCGTTACTAGTATTTATAGTATATGTATGAACATAGTTTACAGAAAAACAAAAACTATCAGTCTTTGAAAAAAGGGTAGGGCTTAAAACAAATTATCCGGCAAGTACAGGTACAACAGACCTTATCTACCATCAACATCAATCTCTTCCGCAAGAAACAACAGGTTCTGAAGAGCCGGAATCGCTCATCTGATTTGCTCTAAATGGTAAAGCCTCTGAGATATAAGCCAAAAACGGCTTTTTCCCTTATGTTCTATTACTAGCCATGGCGGCAAGGTTTCTTGACGGATCAAAAATTTTAATACAATTCATAAACAAGATTCCAGGAACATTCATTCAAAGTGAAGAAGTTTTAGGTACACTGGTTTCACATGAGAATATTTTAAATGTTCTTTAAATGGCAATGGCAGCCATGTTTCTCGTTGAATCAACACTTCGTATACAATTTACAAACAAGATACCATTAGGAACATTTATTTGTTTAAAGGTATTTGACCCAGTAGTTAACAGAGTAAAACTATATTTTAAAAAAGTTTACGACGCTTGACGACGACAGACGACGACGGATGCCAAGTGACGACATAAGCTCACATGGGGCTGTTTGGGCCTCGATGAAATAAAAACATCAATAAAAATAAACAACAAACAACAAACAATACATGAACCGATCATATGACTTGTTACAGGCACAATAAATTGTGGGGTTGAATGAAGTTGATTATAAAAGGTAGTTTACCGATGTTGAATTCTCATAAATAAGACAAATCAAAGTAGAAACAAAGTAAACGAGGTGATGGAATTATATAAAAGTAGCGAAACCATTTGTGACGGCATGGTGAATGTCTCTTAACATGAATGCATCACCCGCCATGAGATTCCACACTGATTCAAAATGTCGTCATAGGAAAATATACGGTCAAATTACACATTAAACGACAATCCTGGTGTTGTCGCCATTGTGATTAAAAACCATAGACGTATTCATAATTATGATAGATTATTGAATTACCTTCTCTTTTTTTTAAACCGTCTCATTTACATGTTGTGTTGTAATTGAGGGTTTACCAATTTTGATTTCAGAAAACAAACAGCATTTCTTTGTACACACAAGACATACAGTTGTAGGTAACTTTAAGTGTCAACGTTTGTTAAGTAAATACCAGACTACGGTAAGTTGTACTATTCATGCGAATTTAAAATTTGGACAGATTTTGCTGTCATATATAAAACATCTTAAATTTAATGCATTGAAATAATGACAAACAAATACACCAGTTCTAAAATGAGATGAGGCGTCCTTTTCATATTTGTGTCTGTAAATAAGATTCACGACTTTTTTTAATAAGCGGTGTTCACCAATAAAAAGACAAAACTAGCATATACTAGAAAAAATATTTTATATGTGCACAGTTTGCATTAGTCGTTAAAACCACTTTATCACACATATATAGTATATGAATCAATTTTGAACATACATTACTTGTCCCACTTCTCAATGCCTGTCTGACATCAGATTCTAATGGATAGGTGGTGACGCTGTCTGAAAATCTTGCAAAACTGCATGAGTATATGTCAATCTTTTCATTTTTCCATGTAAACGCTGTTGCTGGTACTGCATTATCTATAACTGGACTGACAAATTGTAAATCTGAAATATTGATAAACCAAACGATAATGTGAACCTTTTGTTAATTTAAGAAAGAAATTATTTGTAGATTCAAATTTTGAATACATTATTTTTTCCAAAGTTATCGTTTATATAATCCCAAATAATTTAACGAATTTCATTATTTTTTTTGTATTTCTTTACCAGTATCCATTGATTATGAAGGTTAATCCGTGAACGAACAATACGAAACTGAGATCTGTTACAGTTATGAATTCCCGTGCAATCAACAATAAATGCAATGTGCGGATTTCTAAAACTGGAGGCTTCAAGGAGACTGTGTCGCTCAAATGATATTTTCTATTTTCAATTGAAATAATGCAACCGTGATACTTTTACTTAAGGTTCAGAGATACAAGCTAAAATGTGCATTTCACCACTATGTTATATGTTAAGCTATGTCGGCCATGTTGATTGGCTGTTGGGTTCATCGGACACATCTTTTAAACCAGAAACCCTCATGATGATTGTAATTGAGTTCGGGGAAAATGATCTAAGTAGTTTTATAGAAGATTTAGAAAAATTACAACAATTAAAAAAAAAATATTAAACATTTACAAAAAGGAATAATTACTCCCTAATTGGTCAATTTACCATTTTGTTCATGATTACTTATTTGCAGATCTTACTTTTACTGAACATAATTGCTGTTTAAAGCTAATCACTTTCTATAATAATTTTCAAGATAAAAACCAAAAACTAAATTTTGTTAAAAATAAGCAATTCCGGGGCAGCAACCCAACAACAAATAGTCTGATTTGTATTAACTTTTTAGGACGGATAGATATTGATCTAATGAACCATATTTGCTCTAAATGCCTTGGTTTCGGCCTACAATTTTACATTTTACTCCTATATGTTTTTTTAGCTATAACGGCCAGTTGGTTAGCCGGATCATCGGACACATTTTTGTTAACTAGATACCCCAATGATAACACGTTTGGTGAAATTTGGCCCAGTAGTTTCAGAAGAGAAGATTTTTGTAAAAGTTAACAGACGACGAACGACGGACGAGCTAAACAGGTTGCTTTGGTGGACAAGTTTCGCAAAGAGATCAATACTGAGGTTGTATGGTTTAACACTGAATGCGGCCTGTGCGTGCTATTTCGATCTTTCTTTTTCGCGGATTGCACATATTCCTGCCGAATGTCTCTGGCTCTCTTTAGCGTCATCAGCCAATTGAAACTGAACGCCAGAATATAGTCGAAAATACTGAAAGTGGCTTTATACCTCAACACAATAGAACAATATTAAGGTAGCACAATACAAAGATTTTTTTACTTCCGATCTCCAACCTTTAAAATGCTGTTCTTTTCCCAAGACTGCATATACATTAATAAAAAGAGGTATTTATAGATAGATAAAAGCGTAATCTTTTAAATGAATGCAATATTTTAGTTATGCAATCATTATGTAATTAATTATTATGAAATAAAGGCAAAATCTTGGTCAGTTCACTTAAATAAATTTAGCTCTATCATCTCTATAACTATACTGGAAATTTAAACGAAATCGTTATCAACACAACAAGGTCTACAAAAGCATTTCTCAAATTATGGCTGTCGTATTACATTCTCCCAATATCTGTAATTAGTGTAAACATCAACGTAGATATTGATTTATTAAGTGTAAAATTTGATCTACACATTCTATGCAAAATCTAAGACACAGTTTTGTAGATTATGGCTGTAGGAACAGCATATATTATAAAATCAACCCTCTCGGGATATGCATGAGGAAGCTCATTTCAATTGGAAGTGGACATTTCTTGTAAAATTTTGTAGACACAGTTAACATAATAACAGATTACACAACTGTTGTATAATACTAACATTGTATTACTCTGACAGAGAAATCTGTTAGCTATCTATAAATACCACTAATATCAATGTTCATGCATTGTAAAGAAAGTTACAGTATTTTAAAATTGGGGAAGTGAAGGTATAAAATCTGTGTATTGTGCTAACTTAAGGAGTCTTCATTTAGAATAATAAGAAATTCAAGAAAAAAGAAAGCATGGATAAACAATAATATACCAAACATTAATTGTTGAATAATTATCACCAGAAAATATTTAAAGCAGTTTTATTTATGCAAACTTCGTAATAAGTTTTTATAAGAATTCCTATACTTCACGTTAAACTGCAAGATTTTAAATGGCCTATACAAGGGAGACAATTTACTCTATCTAAGGCTGAGCGGGAGACAATTTTTTTTAATGTCATCCTCTCGCACATAACAAAGAAAAAACGATAACTTAAAGGAAAATGATTGAATTCACATCAAATGATTAATTGCAATGCTCCAGTTCTAAGTTTTGGCTCAGAATTTTTTTCCTAGAACATAGAGAATTTAAAAAAACAAACTTACTACTATTTATTTTTCTTATATCTGTAACATTGTTATGTACTTTGTAACGTTACGGTAAAATTCAACAGTTACACGTATGTATAGACAATAATAATAGGACATTCAGTATAACTAATCAATTAACATATAGCTAAGAGGATGATAGAGCAGATTGCTCAACCTCAGTTAATAATTTATATCGAGATATCAATAAATATAATGCCATATCCTCCAACTTGTAGATTAATCGTTTTCTGGACTTGTCTTAACAAAAAAAGTATAAATAGCGATAAGGCAACCAATACAATTATAAAGTAGACGGACAGAAACTGTTAAAAGCATGGTTTATATTGACCATCCATATTAGTTGACCGATACGACAGAGAAGAATTTACTGACATTAATAGTAAGATACTAACGTAATTGCCTAATTCGTTGATAAATGCACAACAGGAGGTAAACTTACATTTTTTGGTAATTATTTGAAAATTTACAGCATGCATGACTCTTTGCAGATTTTAATATTACATTCGTGGATTAAACTGAACCTTATATAAAGTTTTGAAAAATCAAAAAAATCAATGTAAATTCTCATTACTTTGATATACGTAGGACGCCTGTTTCGAGTTTTCTTACAATGTAATTGACATTTACAATTATATGTATCATATGATAATCAGTCTCTACAGTTTTCATATCAACTCTTTGTATATTTTATTTCCACGTTAGAACCCGATTAGGAAACAATATAGTAATTAAGAGTTAACTTTATTGAGAGTTTTTTTATTTAATATTATTTGGAAAGTATATACAAATTAAGTTCCAAATAACATTGTTCAGCAAAACGCGAAGCTGTAATCTATACATTTGAACTTAAATCAAAGACTTTTCATTCCAAGGATCATCATTAACTACACATATGCAAATACATGTACCAGATGTATGTTTCAAAGGATGATGTCATTACACTTGTTTCTTCAAAACTTCTGTCATTTTGTAATATGCAATTGACTGTTGACCTACTGAATAAATTGGAAATAGGATGATCTTCTTTGCAAATGTCAATCTCCTCCTAATTTGGTGAAGATGTTACCTTTATTTCAGAAGAAACCATCATTCAATTAAAAGTTAAGTCTATCATTTACTTGTTTTACATTATCCTTTGACGAAGTGACCTCCGATTCAATTGGGCATTATGAAATAAATTGGAATCTACTAACCTGCAAGTTCAGCTCCAAATGCTATTCCCCTACCAGATATATTATTTGCTTCTGCAGCAATCAATCCAGCTGTTTCTGTACCATGCCTTTAAGGTTGATTTCGATAATGTATATAAAAAAGAAGATGTGGTATGACTGCTGATTATACAACTCTCCACAAGAGACCAAAATGAAAGAGAAATTAACAACTATAGGTTACCCGATTGTGACTGTTTTGCTGAGTGAGAATTCGCATTACTATAAGACGTGTTACGGTACTTGTCTATCCCAAATTCATGTGTTTAGTTTGATGTTGTATTTGTGGTTCTCGTCGGATTTTGTCAAACTTGTTGACGTCTTTTCTATTATATTCATGTGTTATGGTAAATAAAATTAATCACCGCCTTCATTTATTAGATTTGATTTTGTTCAATGTAATCTACGATAATTTACGTTTGAAGTTGGATTCAAAACAAACTGGACATATATATATTATAGTTAATTGCTATTAATAAGTATTGCAATGTGCATTGTGTTTAAATGAAAAATCATTATTTAGTTCTATTATAATCTTAAATCAATCCTAATTCTATCTTACTTTTGAGATATAGTTTTTCAAATGTGACGTAATTTTTGTGATGTTTCAGAAATTCAAATGTGACGTAATTTTTGTGCCTTTTCACCACTTCGTATGTGACGTCATTTTTCTGATTTTTTGCATTGAGGCCTATACTAAGTCGGGTGTGTCTATTTTTCTGTGTTGGTCTTTGCATTATGTTTTCGGGTTTTGTTTTCCGTAATTAGTTAATACTTCAGTTTCATTATGTATATCTTTTATATTCATTTGATAAAATTTACTGTTTTCATAGCATAAATTGTTCTAAATAATAAGAACGTTCTTATCCCAAGCATAAAAACATAGCTGTATTTGACAGAACCTTTTTTCAACTTTTGATCGTCAGTGCTGTACAAATTTGTACTTTTTTCACTTTCGATCTTTTATATCTGGGCGTCACTGGTGAGTTTTGTGTGGACGAGGCGCGTTTTGGCGTATTGAATTTTAAACCTGATGCCTTTTGTTATCTATTTGTCATGTGTTTCTATGTCTAATACGTTCTCCTATTTATTTGTATTGTAGTCTGGTAGCGTTATGTTGTCATTTCAATGTTATATTTAACATTGCCATTAAAGTGCGAGGTTTGGAATGCCACAAAACCAGGTTCAACCCACCATTTTTATCTTTAAAAATGTCCTGTAACAAGTCAGGAAAATGGCCATTGTTATATTATAGTTCGTTTCTGTGTGTGTTACATTTAACGTTGTGTTTCTCTTATATTTGAGTGTGAATTTACATTACTATAAGACGTGTCACGGTACTTTTCTATTCCAAATATATGTATTTGGTTTTGATGTTATATTTGTATATTCTCATCGGATTTTGTCTAATGCTTAGTCCGTTTCTGTGTATGTTACATTTTAACGTTGTGTCGTTGTTCTCCTCTTATATTATTACGTTTCCCTCAGTTTAAGTTTATTACCCCAATTTTGTTTTTTGTCCATAGATTTACGAGTTTTGAACAGCGGTATACTACTGTTCCCTTTTTTTCCGCAAGGCCTTCAATAATGAACAAAACCCATTACGCATAGTCAGCCATAAAAGGCCCCAATACAAAAAACGTTTTTAAATCGGAAAAAATAAAAGGGAAAAATGATTATTCTTGAGTCCTTTGACTGTGATTTACATACTTGTTATTACTAGTTCGCTTGTTTTTAAAAAAAGCCATATATTAGTACAACAACTGCTTTAACAATTATTATTATTACAAGTGGATAATATACAACTTACGAGACGGATCAACAGCATACAAATTTATATACGAATATAATATGTAAACTAACAGAACATAGTTTAATAAACATTATGTATTAGATGCAAGAATAGTTCATCGATTTCCAGATTTCACCAACCCAGAAACACATAAGCTCAATGTTAGTCGTAGCATCTTTCGTCGAAATTGGAATTTTATTATGAGGCTTTAAAGTTGAAAGGTCCAAATTATTAACCCTTCTGCAGATGTAATACAAAAGAATTTCAATAAAACAATCAAAATGCTGGTATAAGTAACTAAAAAAGGTAAAACATTTTCATATCCAAATACGGTCGAATCATATAACTGTGATCAAATGACATTTAAAAAACCCACAAGACTAATTATTTAAAGGAGATTAACAAGTAAACTCCCAAAAGTAAATTGGACATTTTTGAAGAACTAACAGATGGAGTTCAATATATCACTAAAAAAGAGAGTCAAAACATAATAGGAACTTTTTCAGATAAAAGCGCATAAAATTGTGATAAATTGAATACATAAATCTTTAATACTAGTATATATAATTCATGACTCAGCAAACATCCAAGCTAGCACCTCGATTATTATGATATGTTCCGAATGAATGATAATTTCTTTAGATACGTGTTACATGTACAGATATCGTGTTTTTAAACTCATCGTGATCAAATGAGATTCTTTGAAATATGTGATATATGAGATTCAGTGTGTAAGAAACACGGTCGAGTATTGTCCTCTTAACTGAAAGACTGATACACATAAAAAGGCATTTCCTATAATATTTAACACTAGATAACTCAATACTTACTGTACTATTAAGTTATGATAGGCATTGTACATTGTCCGGTTTATATACGATAAATCTTTGTTCTGTAATTTAAGATAAGTAAATCATTTTAACAGATGAGTGAACTAAGTTTTGATAGTATCGATACACTATTAGAATACAAGGACATACTAGAATTGTACAGCTTCAATAGGAGAAATGAGATAGTATTTAATACCAAATGAATCATGAAACTCCATCTCAATCAGCATCAAAACAAACACTCATTTTAGTTTTGATGATTTAGTCATATTTGTAAAAAGTGAATCATCCTAAATGTGTTTTAGTGAGCACGACTGATTTAATAATATAACAAATATGCACTATAATTGTAAAAAGTACCTTCTAAACTTTCTCATTTTTTAAAACGATATGCTGTTTTGTTTATATTTGTCTTGATCAAAACCGTGTCATTAGGTTATTTACATAAATGCTTTCACAGATGCTTCTTCTCTAAATTGAAGGATTTCAAATGTCCTTTATGTTCGTTCTAAATCTTCTAGTTTTAAGGTACCACGAAGGGAAGTTATGATACCTCAATATTTTATCATGCATGAAATAGTAAAACTTTTTGTGCAATATAACCCGTGTTTTTTTTGGTTTCTAAATGAAAATGGATCTCCAAAACAAAATGTTAATGATATGGATGATTAAAAGCCGAGAAACCATAATTTTCTTGAACAAAGAAATTCGATATTTCAAATACTGAAAATAAACATTTATACTTGATTATATATTCAGCGAGTTCAGAGCACAGTTTATAATTTTATTTTATGTTGGCAAATTGAAGTTTAACATTAGAAATAAAAATGTTAAGACTTGAGATATTGTCTATTAGAAAACGAGAAAACGAGAATACAATATGCCTGTTAAGTATGTGGTTGATTGAGACAATAGAAGTGTATTTGTTTTTAAATCTTCTAAATCTATTAACAGGATACAAATCATTTAAAATATTTCAGAGTGAAGTTTTTAAACAATAACTTGTTTTCTCACTATTCATTACCTTGTTTTATTTCGAATTCATTTTGCATTCTCAAAATTGACGAATATCTGCCAAAATTCTAAATTAACGATGTACCAAATGAATGCACCTTTTTGTGTTATTTCAGAAACAGCAGGAGCAGATACTTGTTTAGCAAAACTCAACAGCATTAGTACCCATTTTATATTTATCTAAATAACGTTGGCTACATATCTAAATAAAAACCACTTTCACTTGTTCTGCTACTCAGTTTTGTATTTATAATAGAATGTTCTCCATATCAATGTTACGTTTTCCGCCTCGTGCGTGTCTTTTGCCCAGCAAACTTATGTATTCTTATAGCATATGGTCTTTACGAGTTAACAGTATGAACAAAACAAAGTATTGGAAATAAATCAATCAAACAGCATCCTAACATCAAATATCACTAAATTAATTCTTTTAGAATTTAGGTTTCTATATATGCTTATGTGTTGTCTCATTGGCACTAACACCACATCTTCCTATATATATATATATATATATATATATATATATATATATATATATATATATATATATATATATATATATAAATATATATATATATATATATATATATATATATATATATATATTAAGTGTTATTCTTCCTGTATGAAATCCTTTTTGCTTTTCCTTTAACGATATTGACTCATTGTTCGCTTGGTTTAAAGACAACTCCTTTAACAATGTGGTATAACATAAATGAGTCATCAAACATGCAAATGGTTACGGAATATGTTTGAGGCAAGAAATTGTAATCTAATTAATGATATTTTCGCTATAAACATCCTGTTTTGAAGTCGGAAACATAAGGCATGTGCAAATCAACATATAGAAGTAAATAAAAATTTAAAAAAAGATACCATGAGAATTTATAAATCTACCAGTAGTTGTTAAGTTGAGAAAAAAGAAAATAGTTTCGAGCTTTATTATTTCAATATTTTTTTTTTGTATCTATTAGGATTTTCTTTCTTAAAATATCTAAAGTATACTTGTATTTCAAATTACTGATTTTAGTTGATAATTTCAGCTGAACAATCTCTGTCTATTTAATCTCAACTCTTTTTTAATTAAACATTTTTCTCAAAATTTTTCCCCCAGTGGTTAAAAAACTTAATTGTAAACGTGTTGATAAGACATACAACTTTATTTGTAAGGTCTGCATTCCTTGATTCTATTCCAGTGTCGACAACTGCAACGATGACTCCGCTCCCATTATAACATTTCTTCCATGCAGGTAATACATTTATGCCATAGTCTTTTTCACTCTTGAACTGGTAATTTATAAAAATAAGTTGATTATATGATCAATAAATAGTTTATACCAAATTTATCCATATGTGCGGTTAATGCATTGCGCATATTGCGCTTCTGTACCGGAGGTTATATTGTCGGATGATTTTTTTTTAATAACTTTTATAAATGATAAGCACTTGCTTATTTTGAAATTTGTGAGTATAAATGAAGGAAATTCGTTCCTTTATTATATAAAGTTATAACATACAACATTTTTAACGATAGAAACTTAGACGCGCATGTCGTCTATACACAACTGATCACTTGCAATCACAACACAATTGGAAAATTAAAAAAAAATAACAAAGTTTAAGAGCAGGGATGGGCACGATTACTGACAAATGTAATCGATTAATAATCGATTACATGAAGGATTTTTGTGCAATCGATTAATGATCGATTACTCAAATTTAAGTATGTAATCGATTACAATCGATTACTTTATCAAAAGTAATTACATTACTTTTCGATTACTGTCAATTACATACTTCAACATTTCAACAAAAAATAACAGGAGTAAAACACAATTATATTGCTCAACATTTGTATAGTGGAAATTAAGATCTTTACCAAATGCATCATTCAAAGCATTGTTTCTAAATTATAAGTTAATAGTAATAAAATTAACGGTATCAATTTTCTTGCACCAGATGCGCATTTCGACAATACATGTCTCTTCAGTGATGCTCGTGGCCAAAATATTTGAAATCCAAAGCTTATATAAAAGATGAAGAGCTATAATCCAAAAGGTCCAAAAAGTATAGCCAAATCCGTGAAAGGAATCAGAGCTTTGCATGAGGGAGATACATTCCTTAATTTATAACAATTTCTATCATTTTGTAACAGCAAATTTTAATAACACAAAAAAAAATCCGTATTTTCATGCCAGTACCGAAGTACTGGCTACTGGGCTGGTGATACCCTCGGGGACTAATAGTCCACCAGCAGAGGCATCGACCCAGTGATAGTAATAAAATTAACGGTATCAATTTTCTTGCACCAGATGCGCATTTCGACAATACATGTCTCTTCAGTGATGCTCGTGGCCAAAATATTTGAAATCCAAAGCTTATATAAAAGATGAAGAGCTATAATCCAAAAGGTCCAAAAAGTATAGCCAAATCCGTGAAAGGAATCAGAACTTTGCATGAGGGAGATACATTCCTTAATTTATAACAATTTCTATCATTTTGTAACAGCAAATTTTAATAACACAAAAAAAAATCCGTATTTTCATATCTGTTTTTTTTAGATCAAATCTCTTGATGAAGATTAGAAATATTTTAAAAAAAATCTTGAAATTTTGATTTTCAACATAAATGAAAGATTTCATCGCATTGCAATACTCACTTATTCATAACTAATTGTTTTTCAAAAATTTAGCTTTCTTACTGACTTAGGTTAGCTTTTTTGTTTTTACCCTTTAAAATAAAATATTTTAGCATAGTTAATCATAATGTTTAAGGAAATATAAAAAAAAAAGTAGAATAATTAATTAGTTCAGCTAATTTTTAAGATCAAAATTTATTTTTATAATGAAATGCATGATTTAAACCTTTTGTTTGGATAACCCACCCTAATTACAGATTATTTAACTGCCACTGGAGTACAATTTATAACCTGGGGCTAAATATTGTAAATTTCCTTCTTAATTAGACATAAGATAATTGAAATAAAAACAAAGTATGATTGTTATTGACTAGAAGATTTTGATCATCTCATTAGTAAAGGCAAGAATGTTGTTAAGATTTGTTAACTTCTTCAATCAAATTATATACAAAATATATTTATAGTGTCAAAGGGATACATCTATTTCTAAAAAGAATTGCTATACATTGCCATTGGTTCATTGTTAAAAGGATTTTGTGGGTTTTTTTTAATTTAATTTGTACACATGTATATCATAACATTTAAGAAATCAACTGTTTATCTATTCTAAGCTTTAATTTCAACTCTGATTAAAAATTATGTTTTCAGGAAATTTAATACAAATAAGCTTACTACTTTTAAAAAGTGTAGTACAGAACTTAACGAAAGCCAGACACATTTCTTATTTAAGATCGATTTTATTATTTCAAATCTATTTTCTTGTTTTAATATTAAAGCTCTTGAATTATTGACAAGCAAATACATCCATTTGTTTCAAAAGCTAGATATAAAGTAAATTTAGGTAGGGATCTGGTTGCTCATAATGCAGCTTCAGACAATAGATAGAAATAAGGCAGTTGCTTAACTCTCAAGTATTGTTGATGCATAATATTTTATCTGTACTACAAAGTGAAAACATACATATTTTCCTCTGAAATAGGTTATTTTTCATCAAACTATTTAACTAAAGTAATCGAAATGTAATCGAAAAGTAATCGATGATTACATCCAAATATTTACTGTAATCGATTAAATTACGATTACATGTAATCGAAAATGTCTTCGATTACAGATTACTGTCGATTACTTGAAAAAATGTAATGAATTACAATCGATTACGATTACAGATTACGATTACCCCATCCCTGTTTAAGAGCCAAAAACCAATTTCCTCAAATATTAAAGGCCATCTACGACAGAAACTGAAACGTAGGTCAAGAAAGTATTTTGACCGGTACCTCATACTTTTATAGTATAGTATACTAGTTTAGTAGAGGTAGTGTGCAATGCAATCCATGAAAAATGAAATATAATTAATATACGTTGTAAATTTTCGTTCATTGTTTGAATTTTATAAATACGAACCAGGTACCACTGATATTTCCATAACGGATCCATGATATTACTGTTGCAAGAAACTGTTAATCCTGGATGTTGCTACAATTAAGAAAAGGCTTGTTTTATAAAAACAAAATTTGATTTAAACCATGGTTATTCTGGTTGCTTTCGTATTGTCGTTAATTTCGAAAGGTGTTTAGGAATCAATCCCGAAATACTCCGTGATATCAAAACTCATTGTTAGAATTGTCCAATTATAATCATGCACCAAGGCAACTTTTTCATCAGACAAAATATAGACGCAAGAAATTGCATTACGTGTTACATTTTTTTGTTATGCAGCAATATAATTCAAAAATGTTTGGAATCAGATAAGTGTTATCGTTTCAAATTAGTGATATCCGATACAATTAAAAGCATTTTCATTGTGAAAAAGAGTATAATTATATTATCTGTAAACGTGTTTTAATAAAATTAGATAAATACAATGTATATGTGTTTAAAACGATTTGACCTCTATATCTAATGTCATAGATAATTTACAATTCTTGATATTAGGTCAGGTAGATTGCTCATTATTAGAATACTTGAATAATTGCTATAAATCAAATTGCAGTGCCTGCATAAATTGATATTTTGATTATATTCATATCATCCGAATTATAATAATGTTCGTAAAAACAACACATCCTATAAATAGGTCTCCTCTATTCTTAACAATTTGTATCGTAACTTACTTCACTGCACTGTTATTGCCATTCTTGTCGTGTTATATAGCTAGCAGATGCAAATTTTTTAATTACTAAATAATGTAAATGTATGCTAATGGTGTTTTGCGGCGGTAGACTAACCTTATCAGGATTTGGATCCAGAAGAAAGCATATCCCACTATTGAACCTGTAATAAACACAACTCTTTAGAAAACACCTATTCGCATTTAAATGCATGCAAACGTTGATACTGGTCTCTATATCATATCAAAATATGACAGTTCTTGTCAATTCGTTTTTTATGTGTTTTGTCATTTGATTTTTGCCATGAGATGAAGGACTTTCCGATTGGATTTTCCTTGGAGTTCAGTTTTTTTGTGATTTTACTTTTTTTCCCATACAATACTGTCCAAGACTTCTTCTTCAGTATATTGATCAAAATGCATTTGCCACAACAAGTAAAAATTACTCTTGGAGTGTTAGTACATATTATCTTGTGTATATCACACAATCGACAACTTTCTTTTCTGAAACAACTCGATTTTTCTTCGAACATTTTCATTCTAGTATAATCTGTAAGTGTATATTTCACCCTAAAAGCACCTTGAAATAGGTTGAGGAAAGATTTTGGACACATGTTTTATTATGCTCTCCAAAATAAGGGATTGCAAAGAAAATGAAATAACGTATGATGAATAAATATGACACAATAATTCGTTCAAAAATGTGCCCAAGAGAAAACATGCCAAACACAAAACCCGCTCGAGTTTCAATCAATTTAAATTCAAAATACATAATGTTGAACGAACTTTACATTCGTTTCCTTTTTTGTTGTAGTATTTCAAGATATAATTCGTTGAAGTGCACACACTAAGGTCAATTAAGCAGAGCTTATCCCGTACTTTGCTATAACTCTAATCAAAAGTTATCTTTGAATTTCTCGAATTATCAGACACGAAGACACGAAAAACCTGCCTTTGCTAACCAATGATGAGGGGAACCTTCAAAATAGTCTGGGTTCTTTTTTTGGTAGTATTTTAAGGTTCTTCTAAACTACAAGATTCATAAAAAGACTGGCACTAGACCTTTTTCAATTAATGTTATAAAGTTACTTACCCATAATATGCTACTTCAAAAAGTATTAAATTTAGCGTAATTGCCTTCATCTGTGCAACTAAAACATGTATAAGAAGTATGTGTGTTTATCTTATCTGCTTAAGTCAACAATGTACAGATGTGCGTTTAGTGCATTACCTATCATTTAGTGGTAAGATAAGGAAGGTTGAGTATATCACTGCGTTTCATAAAAAGGGATTTCAATTATATACACTTCAATTTTATGTTTGTCTGTTCTATACAGTGGACATTGAATAGAAAAGAAAAGATCAGATACCGATTATTATGCAACAACAAAAATTATTTCGATGATTTGAGATAAAGTTATACTAAAAAAAATACTGGTCCTTTTTTATCACCGTTACAGTTTAGTAGTTCTACATTTTGATATTGCTGTAAAAATATATTGCATTATTTGTATAGTTTAGCTGATTTTATGTTTTGATTTAGAAATGTTAAATGTTGCTCATTATAAAAATAACTCAACAAAAACATTTACTGAAACAAGAAAACAATAAAATGAAAAATAACAACCCATTATACGTATTTGGAAAGAAGCTCAGTAGTTACAAGACAGCTACTTAATTTGTATACATTTGTATGGACATATATTATCAATAAAGCATTTCCGAAATATGCCATTGTGGTTGCGGTGGTCTTATAAAAAGCCAAAGACCTGATGATTATTGAAGAACTTGATCTCTAGTTCGAAGCTTTCATGTGCAGTATGTTTTGACGGATACCATATTGGAACGTTGAAAATGAAAAGTAGGATGATTCCTGAACAACAATGCATATTCAGACCAATAGACTGACGTCCGAAAAATGCTTAATTAAAGATAAACGATCAATATATAGAACTTTCCTAGCGTGTTGTTCTTTATTGTTTGATGAAAGAAAAAAATGTATTATCTAACAGGGTTTTTTTATCATATGTAAGGTCGAATAAACTTCTTTACCACTTGATATATTGATTTTTGGATATTTACAATCTTTAATAATATTTTGAGTCAGATATAAGTATCATGTTCCAGCGACGGCATTTTGATATCAAGAATTGTTTTCGATACGTAATAGGAAAATAATTATTTTTCATATCTGTCATATGCTTACTAGATATGTTTGCCTAATGTTTAGAAGGCATAAACAAATTTCAAATGCGTAATGGCAATGGTCATCTGTAAGAATTATTTGCATGGTATCGAAATTAGAAAAGGTTCTCAATTCATCACACAACCATACCTTATATGAATTAAAAATGAGTGTAACGCTGTGGTCGTCTGCGTTGGCATAGCTTGTGGGATGTATTATCTGTACGTCGTATTTTATAAATGTTTATTATAATTGTTTCATGTTATTTATATTTTAGAATAAATAAAATATATCGTAAAGCATATACGATTTCTTATTTACTCTTTGAGACATTTTCTTTACTTAATAATATATCTTAATTAACTTTCAAAGTCGTTAAGATTTTTATCTAAAAAAATCAAATAATTAAGATATATTTTTATCTCACATAAAAACAACAAAATATAGATTTGAATGAGTATGTTATCTATCTGACTTAACACATAACCCAATTATGGTATAGATTATCTTTGATTTCTTATATCATTTACAACAATTTTTCGTACGATATCTTGTATATTTGTTGACTTTTCCTTTAAACAAAGATTTATACGATATATTCGTTTATTACAAAAAAATCGTAAAAACTTTATAAATATCTTATTAACGCTGCAGGACGACTCCGGGTGCGGGAGTTTTCGCGCTACATTGAAGACCCATTGGTGGACTTCAGCTGTTTTCTACTCTAATGTCGGGTTGTTGTCGCTTTGACACATTTCCCATTTCTATTCTCAATTTTATTCTTAATTTTATTAACTCTGTTTGTTTTTAAATATCTCACAAATTTCATACATTCTTCCTTCTGTTCTGATAATGATAAAAGCAGATTACATTGTGTATTAAAATTTGGACATTAACATACTCAATAGATTTTAACGGTCTTTGGAATCTATAAAAACTTAGCAAAGATATAGGTCCCATAACAGGATGTCCCAACTTAATAATTATAAAATACGAAAGAGAGAAATACAGAGAGAAACTCAAACACATAATTATTAATACGCTTACCCAAATGTTAAAATGAAAACATTTTTCCTCCTATTGATTTAAACGTTATCAATCAAATGCAAACATTAAAACTGCATAACACAAACATTCAAATCTTGGTTACGCATGTATTTGCTGATAAGGTTGCATAATCATTATACATGTATAACATGTCAAATGCTTTAAAAAGATATTACATAATGTTAAACATTTCCAAAATGGTCCTTTTCTACATCGTATTTTTGTTTGTCCCGTTCATCTTATTTCTAAAACAAAAAATTTATCTGAATCATATATTAAATCAAAATAACTGTTAATTTAAATTAGAAATTATTGACTGTTTGGAGGGACAGAAATTTAGACTGCAAACTACTACCTACCAAACTAAAAAGAATGATTTTAAAGGTTATTTGATGATGAAAGTGTTTAACGACCATGACTGCATAAACAGCCTACCACGGGTGACAATTCTTTTCTTTAATTATTTGTATAGTTCAATAATCCTCTTTGTTGGTTCCTATTTCTGCCTGTATGTGTATGTTTTAAAAATGTAAACAATTCGTTCCGGAAAAGAAAATCATGTTCAGTAACCCTCCCTTCACAGCACTCACTTCATACTAACAACCTTTCACTTGGATAATCTGCCAACATATTACACCAATTGATCTGTTCGGTGGAGTAGAAATCTAACTGCAATTTGGTAAACTGTTTCAGCAATGGCTTTTGTGAAACCACAAAGGTTAAAAAGGATTAACACAGTAATTGGAGAATTCACAATTGTTTTACAAGAAACAATAACAATGCAGGATTCATACACAAATAACGAATCCTTGCAAAACATTCCATCTATACCCAACCCGACTTATCGCTTACTGTCAAGTATCAAATGGTCGTGATATATTACCTATGCATTTGTTGTGCCATAACTTCGTTTGTCGTTAATCGATTATGTTGATATACAATTTATTAAATTGTTAAATCCCCTTTTATCGAAATGTCCTTTGTACAAATAGCAAACTGTATTGGGTTAATCATTGTCTATTTTAAGATATTACAGGTATGCCTTTAAACGGCAGGTTTTGTTTATCTTAATCTATTTTAATACATAACCGACGAGAAATCTCCCTTGATATTGTTTGATTTTGATGACTAACGCTTTATGCAAGCTTACTAAAGTTTTTCTTCTAATTTTAATCTGAGTACTCGGAAAAAATCTTACCAGGTTATAAATTATAATCATAGCAAATTTAAACACGAAATAGATCGTAGAAGGAAAAAATCAAGTAAGTACCATTTTGCCCTTTGTATATTATGTTAATTTCATAAAATAAAAGTTGAGTTGTTGTAAAATCCATTTTTATCAAACTATTAGAATATGAATATAACTGTTAAAAATATTGACAATAATATTATACTTCCCACGGGGGGGGGGGGGGGGTAACTTCGATATTTTTTTGATAGGGGTGTGCCATTTTTGCCTCAAAAAACGTACCCATTTTAATATAACATTCACTGAAATTCAGTACCTATAGTTATATAACTATTTAAGAAAGAATGACCTATACTTATATACAATATTTAAAATATGACCCATGCTTATATAAGCACTAATTCAGTCATCATCACTCATAATTCATAAATATACCAGCTACCCGTAAGTTTTTATATATGACTTGACTTTCAAATGAATTGATTTAATTTAATATAATAATTGACCATTAATAATGTAAGATTCTCAATAGCATATTTATATATGAAATGTGGATCATACCCCAAATCAATATACTGTTATCAAACGTAGATGCATTTTAATATAGGATGTCATTAAAAATGAGGGTCATTTTTATATAAAATCTCGCAAAATTATGACCCATATTTTTGGCACATCCCCGTATACCCAATAATAGGAAGTTACCCCCCCCCCCCCCCCCGTGATACTTCCACCTTTTGTGTAAGATATTGGAAGAGGCTTCAAGTACATGCAATGTCAATCTTGCTTTGAACGGTTGAAAATCGTATTTTTACATGCACTATAGCGAAATGAATCGTACTTTGCAATAAAGAATTATCTTTTATCATATTTAAGTTAGATCGATATTTTGTAATTTGTAGAGCACACAGGACTATTAAAAGTAGCAATGTTTTTCAACAAAGACATGACTGCAGTAATTATTGACAACGGTTCCGGAATGATTAAGGCTGAATTTGCCGGAGATGATGCAACAAGATCCGTCTTCCCCGCTGTTACTGACAGACCAAAATATCAAGAAGGTGTAGTTAATTTTACGTTTTTAGCTTATTGCTGCGAATCAAGGTGCGGAGCTATGAGTTTCAGTCGATATACACGCAATCTTGAAATAATTATTTATCACAAATGTATTCTGATTGGTTGCTTTATGATGCGGCTGAGATACAGCAACAGCTATTGGATAACATTAGATAAAGAATTATTGACTTTTCTCATCTCAGGAGAAGACATTGAATGCAAGAACATTAAGTATGTGTATCACAGTTTCGATCAACTGTCATTAATCCATGTTCGTTTTACTATACATACATAGCACATTGAAATTCAATACTGAAATATCAAGTATTAATACGTATTTATTTACTTTATAAATCTGCAACAATCACCTTTAGTTTTGCTCATCGATGTGTTGTATAACTTCTGCAAGTAAAACAGAAATGCTAGGTTACAATGTTACGTTTCGTACATGTATATTCATTGTATTACGTGATGTTCAGCTAGAAATATAATTATCTCTGTTCTGGTAGAAAATTTAAGAAAGGCACATTAAATAGCCGATGACTTGCAATCCTCTATGGTCTCTCTGGCTCTATCCCCAAAAAAAATCAAAGTGGCGTCGATCAATGAATTATTTGCAATAGTGAGCTTCCTTCAGTGGGTCGTTCCTTTACTAATCACAACCATATGCATGTCCTTATATTGAGGAACTTTTTTTCAAACACTCATTAGTGGAACAATGAACTGATTAGGCTTTTTCTTAACCAAAACATATTGGCAATCGTTTTTTAGTTTTTATATGTTTCGTGTTTCTCTTACGGTTAAATTTACGTTTGACATGTTCAAGGGGAGATAACTTAATTTAATTAATTATGTCAATAATATAAAATGTGAAATGATTTGTAATTTCAGACAATCTTTGTGACCTGCAACACACCAGCATTTTACGTCGGTATCCAGGCTGTTCTATCCCTGTTTGCATCAATATGAACAACAGGAATCGTGTTTGATGGAGTTTCTCATATTGTTCCTGTATATGAAAGTACACTCATTCAAATATAATTTGACAACGTTTTGAAATTTTTTTTATGTATATATAAATGTGTTTTTGCATTATATGATCATCCTGAAAATGCATGAAATATTTGTCACTGAACATTAGGTCCGAGACCACAATCATTTCGTAGTGCATTTCTTTTAGAACATAAATGGAAATTAAAAACAATCCCACATGCGCTTTCTCAAAGAAACTTTTACAGTGTGTTGTACTACTTTTGGGACAAATTATATCAAAATTATAGAAAACTTCATCGTCTCTAACTCAAAATATGGACAATTTTATGTTTAGGGCGTCTTGAAATCTTTTGACAGCTTCCGAAGTGCTAATTTTAAACTTTTTTCAGCTGGACCAAACAAATTCTAGACCCAATTTTTTTTACAGTGTAATTTCACCCCCCTACTTGCAATTTGAGGCATTAAACATGGAGAAATAAATTTGGAAGGGGTATAAAAATTAATGGCAAGCGACCCACTGTCAACACTAGGGACTATATTTGTGAACAACGAAAATCAAGGGACGACAATGATGGTCTCGGACCTAATAGGGTAGAAAGAGTTGACAAATCTTATAAAAACTTGGTATGACCACAGCTTAATGAATTATAACACTGCTTACAAAGTTTCATGACAATAGGATGTATATTATAGACATTAAGTTAAGTTCTATAATCATCTTTGCGTGTAAAATTTTGACGTTAAAATTGAAAAATTTCAACTATCAACATTTGGGGCTTTAAAAATTAAAGGATTGCAAAAAAATACTTTTTAAATGCCTTAATATATAACTTATCATGTACTAAAAGCAATAGAGTACTCATTTGATTTATCAGACTTTGCATAATTATTCAAAAGACAAATTTATATAAGCCTGCGCCTAAAAATTGAGTTTTTTCAATGAAGGGGGGCCTTACATGAAGTAATATTTTCCAACAATTTTAAATTTGTGAAGCTTTTTGGTTATAAATAATCCTTACATATGTATTGAAAGTACTTTAAATGGAAAGAAAAGTTACAAATAACATATCATATTAGTTTAAAAGGGTCTTAGGCCAAGTTAGACTGGAAAAAATTTAGGGTTAATTTAGGCCGTGCCACATATTTACATTAAAAAATGCATATTGAGGCTATAAGAAATAAAAATTTGTGTCTTTTTTTATCATTTCTTTACTCATGTGACATGATACAACAAATCTGAGCACAAAAAGACTCTTGCAATTAACTTTTCTTACAAACAGTATGGTCTGATACAAAGATTTTTGCCTTTTTAGGGAAAAACTTGCATGCAATTTGTTCTCAACAGGTTTATATTTAAACCACTTGCTATCCTACAGAAGAAAAGAAAGATATTATGTGAAATGGAACAGGTACAATAGACATTCTAAAGTACATCTGATACAATTTTAGTGAGGTCTTCATTATGAACATCAAATTTTATGTACCAAGCTCCCCACTATTGACTTCATCCAAACAAGGCGTTAGACAAGGGTCATTTATACAACACATTTTGCACATTTTGTCGGAGATAATCTTCTTTTCTGTAGATTCAGAGTTCACAAATAAGTAAAAGAAGTAGATAAAGGCATAGAAACACAAATATTGACACATGAAAACCTGTCAGATAGAAAGTCAGGATGCTATTTATGCATCAATATTGAAAAAATTATAAAATGCCTATTTTGACCATATAATGCCAAAATTGGTCATTTTTGCAGAAATTCTATAAAATAAAAGTTTAAATCCTTTAGTTTCATGCTATTTGACAAATTGACACCATCAAATCATTTAGGAAAGTTGCCAAAGAACAGATTCTATATTTACAGATTTCACCTCTTAGGTCCGAGACCACAATTATTTCGTAGTGCATTTCTTTTAGAACATAAATGAAAATTAAAAAAAATCCCACCTGCGCTTTCTCAACGAAACTTTTACAGTGTGTTGTACTACTTTTGGGACAAATTATATCAAAATTATAGAAAACTTCATCGTCTCTAACTCAAAATATGGACAATTTTATGTTTAGGGCGTCTTGAAATTTTTTGACAGCTTCCGAAGTGCTAATTTTAAACTTTTTTCAGCTGGACCAAACCACTACTTTCCTTTCAAATTCTAGACCCAAATTTTTTTACAGTGTAATTTCACCCCCCTACTTGCAATTTGAGGCATTAAACATGGAGAAATAAATTTGGAAGGGGTATACAAATTAATGGCAAGTAACCCACTGTCAACACTAGGGACTATATTTGTGAACAACGAAAATCAAGGGACGACAATGGTGGTCTCGGACCATTAAGCAACCAACAATCAATCAATCAATCCTATATATGAAGGTAAACAAATTAAATTATTTTTTGACAACGTTTTGAACATATATTCCTTTTATTTTTTAAATGTTTTTTTTGAATACTTTACTAATTTAAACAACAAAATATATACAGTATTATATAAGTACAAGTATACAATATATATTTATTATTATAAATTAAACATGATATTTTATTCATTCTCTCTTTTGTCTTTTGAAGACGAAACACGCGTCTGGCGTATATACAAAATTTAGTCCTGGTATCTATGATGAGTTTATTTAGAGTAATAAACATTGAGGTGTTCATGAATAGTAATTCCGGAACGTTAACGGAATAATATTGCGGAATATCACCATTCTTCTTTTAAAGGAAATTTTCCTGTAGACAAGCTACTCTTGTATGAAACTGACGAAGCTAAACACTCAATGGACATATTAGAAGCAATGTTACTTATTTTTTTATATTTTTAGGATATGCTCTACCTCATGTCATTAAGAGACTAAATTTCACAGACTAGATTTGACAGCCTACCTACAGGATACTTCGAGAAAAAGGATATTGTTTCAACTATTCTTGTAAAAAGCTTTAATTTGATTTGTTTTACAAAAAGTAAAAAAAGAAGCAAAACACAGAATTGATATATTTGAAAATTTAAAACAAAATCCTTTGATCATATTGTCTGATAATTTCCTTTCTCAGCGTAGAAGAGTGATTTGATAAATTATTGCTAGAAACTAAGGGTGCACTTGCCGTTGTCAATGAAATTAATAACGTCGTCATAGGTTAAATAGCGATAAACGGATTATAATTTGTTATCTCGTCTGTACACCTCAAGTAAGAAAATTAATATATCTTGAGATGATTAACGATAATCTATAAATATAAGATATCCTGTTGCAAACAGATCAAAGATGATTAGGAAAATCAGATAATGTTTATGCAGATAAGCTACATAAAACATAATTAATAGACTATTATTTATTAATAAAAATTATCTTCCATGAATAAAGTCATGTTGCAATTATTTCACAAATATAAAGTGCAATCACAAACACTACAATTCTAATCAATGACCAACAGAAAACTAAAGAGAAACACAATGTATAAACAGAAGGAATAACAAAAGGTTCTCATAAAATCGGATTTCTAAAATATAAGAAAATTTGCATTGCAAACATCGGACTATTTGTACATTTCAAAACTGTGAACAACATAAATTTATAACCTTATTTTTTTTTGTTAAAATCGTTATGTTGCTCTAGTTTTCGTGCAAGAACTAGATTCCTCTGCAAAATTTTCTCAAATAGAAAAGAGCTACGAACTTCTAGATGGTTGTGTAATCACTATTAGAAACGAAAGATTCAGATGACCGTACGTTTATTTCAGCCCTTCTTTTACGGGAATGGAGGGTGCTGGTATACTTGAGATGTTACATAACCCAATCACGTCAACAGATACATGTATTGACATCAAACGAGATATGTATAATAACATCCAGATTAGTAACTTATTAAGCAAACCAATTGTTGTTTTCAAATTATATACAAAACTGTAGTCGCTATTTGGTCTAGATATATTATCTATAATTGAAACTAGCGCTTACGATTTACATCGATTTGAAATGTCAAGGATTGCAATTCTTTCGTTTGGCAAAAGTTATCAGTTCTTTCCGGTCTTCGGCTTCCACCTTCATTATAACTGACCGCTTGGATATCGTTATTCGTGCTGAAATCTGTATTTAACATAAACGAACACTACAAGCAATCAAATAAAAAACCAAAAAAATGTTTTGCAAAAACTTAAATGTGGTTTGGTAATTTGTTTTATACTTGAATGCCATAGCATTTACATAGTAAGAAAAAACAAACAAACGTTATTACGATTTATTATTCTGCTGTCAGTATGAAAGTGGATGAACAAAGTATACAGAAATAAGACGAAAAGAGTCGAGGAGAATTAGAGATGACTAGATTTGAGATAGTTTGACTTCATTACATAAAATGACAAATGAATTGTAAAATTATAGATATATATATATATATTGTATTTAAATAATGATCACAATCTCCATGATGATTTAAATGTAAGTACACAATTTAGTGTATTCAACTTTTTTGCTTTTGTCTTCATGAATTGAAGAAAGGTTGAAAAAATAAATGGAGGCAATCATCCCGAATTCGATGAAAACTAAAATAATTGCCACCACAGAACGGAAGTACTCGGTGTAGATTGAAAGGTCTATTTTAAGAATTTTGTCTACGTTTGGACAAATGTGGATTTCTAAACAGGAATATGACGAATGTGGACCCAGTACTGTCCGCAGAAAGTGCTTGTCATGTGTATATGGATAGTTTTACCTTTTGTAATTATGTACAATAACAGTACTAAAGAGACCCATTTAGTATACTGAACAAATGGGTTTTCGTGTAAACATATGTAATGGTATGTGTTATTTCATTCCCATTTACTAAATATTTATGATTGTTATTATAGTTATTTTTCGTATATACACTTGTTATTTAATTAGTTAAGTTTTATTGAATTATTTGTGTGTTTTCCTTGTGACTGTTATTTTGATCAGTTAATGTAAGAAAAAGTTACTACAATTAAAAAAAAACTATGTTTATAGACCATACCAAATCGACAACCAATTAAAATGATTAAATAATCTATTTTCCCCCTTTTTTTTGAGAAAAAAGAATACATTTACAAAAATGTTTCCTTCTAATCACAACATGTAATTACGCTTGAGCTGCTTGTCTAATTTACTTCTCCAATTCAGGATGTGAAAGCATATATTCAGTGATTTTGCAATCTCAACAGAAATAACAGAGAAAGAACGAGTAAATCGCTCAGCATTAAGTTATTGCATACAGCATACGTAAAACACTACATTTCATGAAGAAAAGTCATTATGTGATTTGGCTTTATTTTAAAGAGACGTTTTTAATAAAGCATGGCCTAGTAAGCGCACCACTATTTGATTGGTTTATTCAATTTATAAAGATACAATTAAATTTCATTTGTCAATATTTAACCTTTGACCTGTGTCACCGCCCAATAAAAAAAAATAAATCATATATAACCTTACTCAATAACGTTTTTCATGCAGTAAAAAACGTTTCTTCTTAAAAGACTAAAACGTTTTAACGTAATAACTCTCTGTATTACTGAAAAAAAATATTACACCAGGGTTCTCGATATCACAAACTAGAGTCAAAACATTTACCAAATGTTATCGTCGGTACACAGACATATGCAAATATAAATCAAGACATCTAATTGATTAGTTCAGGTATTTCAGATAAAAACAATTATGGTAATATTTCTTACAAAGCACAAAAATGTTGGCTTCACCTCAAAATCTATCAAAACCTTTAAACACACATATTCAAAAGGAATATAGTTACGATACTGTTGTCAGGTCATTGAGAATGGCATATTTCGGTATTAATATTGATTCACTCATATGGTCTTTGCATCGGAAATAAACACATTAATTTTAAAACCAATCGTTGGCATATCAGTAACTGCTATAAGTCCTATTTATGTATCATTGTCATTTTCCTTAGTTGATATACAATCGAAAGACGGTGTATTCCAGTTTAATACAAAAATACAGGCAAAGGATACAATTCAAACTTAAAAGTTTCCTTAGCTTTATTTGTTACCTATTCTGACATCGGACATATTTTAAACTGAGATTTACTGTTCGTATTACCGTATTTTTCTTTATTCTACATTGGGTAAAGGTATAAGGGATGGTTGAGATCTCACAATACATGTTTCACCCCGCCGCAATTTGCACATGTCCCAAGTCAGAAGCTTTTGGTTGTCACACGTATTAAAATTCATTCATGATACAAGTATACAATTGAAAGACCAATACAAAAAGACAGGCAAAGGATACCTAAGGAACATTCAAACTTATAAGTCACAATGTAAAATCCCGTTGCTTCAAAGAAATAGACAAACACATATTGGAAACAGTGTTTTACCACGGTTCATTTTTCACTATACCCACGCAGGATAATCAAGCCAGAAAAAAAGCATACTAATAGAATCCAAGAGGAACCCACAATAAATGGGTGCGTTGGCAAGGTAATCAAAGACAAACATCAATAAATCGAGACAGATAATCTGACGTTGAAAATGAGCACGAAACATTTTGTTTTTCTTTCTGGACAACCACAAGTATCAGGGTACTAATTATGCAAATACAATATCATAAGCCAAAAAGTAAACTGAAAACAAAACTGCCTTCAAAAAAAGACAACAAGGACACAGACAAGTAATTATAAATACACATAACCATTTTTCAGAGGATTGAAACCTTAACATTTTATAGCACTATTAACTAGAATTGTAACTGATTCGATGACAGGGCATATATACCTATGACTTCAAATGTAGATTAAGCTTTGCAATCAAGGTTACGCGATTGTAACTCGTATGATCAATTGAAATTACTTATCGACATTTAGCTATGAAGGTTAGCGTGTGAATGTGTGCATCTGTTGATTGTGTACCAATAAAAAGAACGAAAATCAGGCTATTGTTCGCAGTCAAAATTGAGGCTACAAAAGTTAACGAATGTTAACATTGATCTGTTTTATGGAATATTCGAATGAAGCTACAAAACAGAAATTAAGGAAAACCCATTACTTCCACCAGGAGCGAGATATGTTGATGCTTCCGTTCTTAAATAACTCTTATATTTATTATTTGAGGTAAAAAAAAACCCAGGATATTCCGACATGAAATATAATATCAGAATAAAGAATAGTGGTCATTGCAAGTAAATATTTTAATTATATAACCTTAAAATTATCAGCTAAAAAAATCTTTTCTTAAAAAAATGTTTATTTATGGTTGCTATATATGGTAACAGGAAAATCAAAGGGTTCAATTTATAAATCTTACACAAAAATAAGCAATTTTTGGGTCAAAATTGTAAAAAATATGGTACTGACAAAAATGAATGACTATCATATAATTCAACGTAGACTATTGAATTTTTTTTGGCGACAGCTACCCAACATTATGCTGTTTCGGAAGTAATTTTGTACAAAAACTACAAATTTTGTCACCTAATAGGGGTCACTATCATAAAAAAAGCACATATAATTTGATTTGTACTGATAAAATAAGTGTCACACACAAGTGTATTCAACTAAGTAGAAAAATATGCATAAAATCTCCATGGCAACAATCTTTTTTTCATAGCAACCTACTGAGGCTGAAAATATACAATGTTGATTTTTTAACAAAAATGCACGAAATAAGTCACTTGAAGCCTGCTGGTGATAAAATAAAACACAATAACAGTCAAATTGTGCGTTAAGTGATGCGAAACTCTCCTTAGCAACAGTTATTCATGACATAAATGCCTAGTAACCAACTGATACTTGAAAACACCCACACTCAATTCATGGATAACAAGCACAATTTAAAAGTATAAATACCTGATAAAAACCAAACTAACATAAAAAGATCAATTATGCATCGTGTGCATAATGATCTTTATTCAGAATTATCTTATATAACACTACTTATTGCATAACAACCAGCATATGTGGTGTAAAAGAGGGACGAAAGATACTAGAGGGACATTCAAACTCATAATCAAAAATGAACTGACGATGCCATGGCTTTAAAAGAAAATGACAAACATGCAATAGTTTACAAAACACAATACAGAAAACTAAATATTAGGCAACCCCAAACCAACAAACAACTTTTAGGGGATCTCAGGTGCTGCAGAAGGGAATGCTGATCCTGCTCCACATGTGGCACCCGTAATTAAATTATATTATTTCATGATAATTCAAAAAGAATCAACTTCGTTCGATGATTCTATGCATTCAATCTTTCTTTGAAACAGCAATACGCGAATAATTACATAGGCTCTTGTGGGAAGTTGTGACTGGAGCAAGGTCCAAGTTTAATGGCATACAATATAGTTACAGGGGATGTAACATTTATTTGACGCTGTTAACGTAAAATATTGTTTTCGCGACGTCAAACTGGGACATATCGGGAAAAGATGTATAATTCGACTGATTTTTATCATTCAAACTGATTTAATTTGAAAACAAGCGCTCCTGCAAAACAACTGGGCCAAATAAAGCCAAATTTGGTCTAAAATCCTTCAATGTCTAATAGCCTGTTGATTTATCAATAAAGTTATCATACTTTTGATAGACTTGAATAATTTTACTCTTTTGTTTTTCTGCAATTTCACATCGTATAATGGCTTGTACCTCCCCCTTTGTCAGATAAGATTGTCAACAAAAATACGCCAATGACTTTATTGTAGGGTTGTCATTTCAAATAGAAATTAAAGTGAATATTAAAAGTTTGATCTTATTTAAACTTTTGGGATTTAATCTTTATATAGCCCCTTAGGTGCGGGGACCGTGCAATGAAAGTATAAATATTTTGTTTGCTGTAGATTTAATCAGGTGTGCACCAGTTTGAAAACTCGTGTGCATGACTTTAAAACTGATGAACACGACTTTTTAAAGCATGTGCATGACTTCGAACGTCATGCGAACAAATTCAAATTGTGCGCATAAGTTTCAAACGTTTGTGCGCATATCTTTCAAAATTAGTTTGCACAACTTTCAATGTTTCAAACTTGTGCACTTCTCCCTATTGAATCAGTCAACTTTGTTTGAAAGTCGTGGTCACTAGTTTTTAAACGACTGCAAACATTTCTTGGCGTCGTATATTGGTATGATGTCGTCTCAGTCGATCTCTATTAAATTTTCCAGATTGTTCAATATCAAAATAGGAAGCTTGGGATTGATATTTTGGGGTTTTGGTACCACCAGGTAAAGAAGAATTGGGGACGAAAAAGGGCAAATAAGAAGTTTTTTGCAGTTTCCTGACAATTACTTTTATTTAAGTGATTGGATTTCTCTGTTATTCTAGCACAAGGTACCATACAATAAATGGAAAGTTTGGGGGTAATAACTCCAAGAAGGGTTCAAATTATTTTTTTAGGGGGGGGGGGTGTCATATATTTTTTGTTTGTTCTCATTGATAATTTCTGATTTATATATATATATATATATATAAATATTAAGATTTGCGTAATAGTCAGAAATCTTCATTTGCATAGTATTGCGCAATATTGAGAAATATTCAATTGCACAGTATTGCACAATATCACAATGTTGAACAATATCGCAATGTTGCACAATATCAAGAAATCTTCAATTACACAGTATTGCGCAATAGCAAAAAATCTTCAATTTTACAGTATTGCACAATAAATCTTCAATGGCACATAATTGCGTCAAAGTTAAATTGCCAAATAACAGAAAATATTCAATTGCACAAGTTGTCGCATTAGCAAGAACTGTTCAATTCCACAGTATTGCGCAATAAGCAAAAAATATCCGATCGCAAAGTATATGCAATAGCAAGAAATCTTTAATTGAAAATTAAACAAAATAGTTGGGATAAAAGTTAAAAAAAAAAAGAAGATGTGGTATGATTGCCAGTGAGACAGCTCTCCACAAGAGACCAAAGTGACACAGAAATTAACAACTATAGGTCACTGTACGGCCTTCAACAATCAGCAAAGCCCATACTGCATAGTCAGCTATAAAAGGCCCTGAAATGACAATGTAAAACAATTCAAAAGAGAAAACTAACGGCCTCTTTTAAGTACAAAAAAATACGAAATACAAATATGTAACACATTAACATACGGGGACAACCACTGAAAACAGGCTCCTGACTTGGGACAGGCACATACATACATAATGTGGCGGGGTTAAACACGTTAGCGGGTTTTTGCCTATTTCAAATTTTTAAGATCTTTCACCACATTTATTATGTGTTAGAAACCTATATTATGTCAAAAACTTGATCACAATCCATTCAAACTGTATCAAATTTCAATAGTGTGTAAAAAATGCACCAACTGTTCAGTGTTTACCTCAGCGGTCGTATCAGGCTGCGATCGGCGAAGCATTTTTTTTTAAAGTTGTGCAAGAGTATAAATTCGGCATGATTTTTCAAACTGGTCTGCATCACATCAAACCTCTGGCAAAACAAAATATCTATTTTATTTACATGGCACTTAAGGGACTCCTAATGTTTGACAATCTCTTCATATTTGTAATTTATTTGGTGATCAATCTCTGCATTACCTTGTCCCGCAAAATTAAAGAATGTTCTTTCAAGTTGGCATTGATGAAAAGGGATACAACTGCAATGAAAAGTTTGCAAAGATATTTTAATCAGAATTTTTAAAGAGCTTATTCATCAGAAATTAGGGACATCACATGTATAGAAAAGAATGTATGATATTGGAATAAATTTGACCTAACAATACTTGTATTCAAAACCGTCCCTGACAGGGAGAACCGAGGAGATAGGACCTTCAACGGGACTTTGGGTCTAGTTTGGGTTCGGGTGTGATTATGCTCGGGATTGCGGGATTGAACCTATCTGGATAAGGGAATCTTTTTTTTGCGATGTCGGGATTTAAATTTAATTAAAGTTGGGACCTCAGGATTTTGTGTTTTTAAGCCAGGGATTTCGGGATGAGGACCCCTTCTACCCCTCCCTATTTATACTAATACAATAGCTACAACATTAATGCAGTTTAAGTTAAAGTTTTAGGTATATTCCTTCCATGGGTATATATCAGTTATAAAATGAGAGAAGAGTCAGTAAAATGACAGATTCTTTTTTGTATCAGATGAACTCAAATAAGGAGCTGTGGTATAATTGCCAATAAGACAAAAACTCACAAAATACCAAAATTGATGCGTCTACTATTGGTCTTCTTACAACCTTCTACATTGAGCAAACCCAATACTTTATAGCAAGCTATAAACAATGATAAAAACCAGCAACATAAACAAATATTTAAAGCAAATAAATTAGAAAACCCATGCATGATTTACTCTTTAACTATAAACTAAGAAATAATTATGGCAGACTTTGAAAATTGAGTATGAAAATGGGGTATATATATATATATGTCAAAGAGACATTAACTCAACCAAATGACTACCACTGAATCACATGCTCCTGAATTGGGACAGGCACTTACCTTATGTGTGAGGTGAGGGAGTAATTTGTTTACAAGCTTAACCCTGCTAGTCTTGAACAATAAAATTTCGCACCTAATTTGTTCAGAAACTTCAAGCAAATACCATGTAAATTGACTGATTTTAAAAATCAACAGGTTTTGAATTAAAGATGCTTGACCATAGTTGAAATAAAGCAAATAATTAACATTTAGGTTTTTTTAATAGGATGTTGTGGGTGCTTTAATTAGAAAAAGAAGTTAGATCAATAATTATAGTGAATTCTAATCAGACCAACTCTGTAAAGTTATCAACTTTTGAACATATAAAAAATCTCATTCGTGTAATTGGAAGGTTGGAATGAATGAACTTAATATTTAAAAAAATCAAAATGATTTATGAAATTCAGGACTTAGTATTACATTAGAGGGACATAACCAGGGTTGGTGAAATAAAAGAGAATTAAAATAGTAAATTTTAAATGCTCATTAAAATGGTAAAATTTTAGACATTTTAAACCAATTTCAAAAAAAAAGCCCCCACCCCCCTTTTTTTTCAAACCCTGAATCCACTTTTATTAGTCCCAAGTACTTAATAATTGGCGTATTCCATCTATAAACAATTATATCATGAAACAAAACAGTGTAATAATGTTAGTAGATTAGTAGTAGGTTGACACCAGGTCATCTCAGTCTTCACCCCCATATCTGGCACACTTCAGAAAAACTCAGAAAAAAATGTGAAAATATGCATTTTTGAAACCGTCAGCAAAACAATTCTCTTAAGAGTCTACCCAATTTTATTTGTTTGATTAACAGTAAAGATATTTAATATTAGGATTACATAATACATTATATCACTATTAGTCCAGAATTTCGTATTTACATGATACAAATCGAGTCGTATTCCTTAATATTTCCAATTTAAATTTTTTTGCATTTTCCTGTTGCCATAGCAACGTATTACAAAAACATCATCACTGATAAAAATGTTTTATATGATTTGCGGTGGTAACCTTACTTTGTACTTTTAACAACAAATACACTCCTAGTCACACTTTTGCTCTAGGTAGCCTGCAAATGTGTTGACTTTTGTCTAATTTTGGTACGCTCTTTGGACTCGTAACTAAGGAAACATTTTCCTTAGATACGAGATGTAATGATGTGATCGAAAACGTTTTTTTTTTCTCTAACATGTTTTTTATGGCATAACAAATCAATTAAGAGCACTTTAAACTAAATTTAAATTTTTGCCCATTCCATGTTTGTACAGTATGAAGCTCTATGCTTATTGGCACGGCCTCTTAATTGTTTGAAATAGATTACCTTAGCTGTATTTGGAAAACTTTACAGAGCCTATTGTTCTCAATGTTTCCATATCAATTATTCTTAATTGTAAATCGAATAAAAAAAAAGCTCATAACTGTTTTTAATGTAATCTCTTTAAGCGAATGGTATAAACGAATTATTTTTACTGTTGCGAACAGTCATGGTTCGTATTGCTTATTCTTTAGTTTTCTATTTTGTGTCATGTGTACTACTGTTTGTCTGTTTGCCGTTTTTATTTTTAGCCTTGGCATTGTCAGTTTATTTTCGATTTATGAGTTTGAGTGGTATCTTTCGTCCCTCTTTCATGTTCGCTTAAAATGAAATAGTATTGACATGGCTTTATATAACATTGCACACAATCACACATTTATCGAAACTAGTATATGTAATATGTACTAGCGTTGGTTCATTTAATACTCTTATGTCGGATATTTATTTCTTTGACATATTCCCATGTCCATTTAATTTTATATACATATCATGTACATTTTTGTTGTTGTAGCAGTCTTTTGGCAATGCAAAACATCCGAACCTTAAGATACTATCATTTGTGATGGCCCTCTACGAGAATAGTAGGGGAATTGTGTTTTGTGGTCTGTGTGTCCGTTCGTTCGTGCGTCCGTCCGTCTGTCCCGTTGATTGTTACAGTTTTTGGTCTAGGTAGTGTTTGATGAAGTTGAAGTCCAATCATCTTGAAATTTAATACACAAGTTTCCTATAGTTTGATCTTTCTAATTGATATGCAACAGTTGGCCATAAAAGTGGGAGGTTTGGCTAGCAAAAAAAAAACAGGTTCAACCCACCATAATTTCTTAAAATGTCCTATACCAAGTCTATAGAATGGCAATATCATCATCACAGTTTGGTTCTGTGTGTGTTGCATTGTCGTTTGGTTTTTTGATGCACTTTAGCGTTTCTGTTCCATCATTGTTTACTCTTATATTTGATGTGTTTCCTTTCGTTTAGGTTCGTAACCCGAATTTGTTTTCTCTCAATCGATTTATGACTTTCGATCAGCGGTATACTACTGTGGCCTATATTCATGATATTTGACCCAAATTAAATGGTCAGTTGCGCATTTCGTCTATAAAAGATACTTAAACCGTGAACAAATGTGTTAGCCAAATTCAGAAAAAAAGTAAAAAACAATGGAAACATACTGGACGACAAGTATAATGACATGAAGCATGAAAATTAATGAACCACCATACCTCATTTTCAATTAAAAAAAAATGGAAACTATATGTCAGAAAATTCCGATGTTGTCAATACGCTCCTTAGTTGATAATCCTTTCCTTACATAAAGTCTTGTTGAAAATTAAATTCTAATTGTCCCAACCTAGTCAACGATTTATTCTAAATATCTCATTAAATGGTTTTTTTCCATTCGATCAAACTCTGTACAATAACAGCACGGTTAACCCGGATAGCATCTTGTAAAAAAGAGGGTAGAAAGATACCAAAGGGACAACCAAACTCATAGACCGAAAATAAACTGACAACGCCATGGCTAACAGAAAAAAGACAAACAGACAAATAATAGTAAACAAGAAACAACATTGAAAACTAAGGACTAAGCAACAATGTTTACACATTACTTTATATATATCTTAAAAACCCTGTTGTTCAACAAATTAAAAACATCATAGTAGTAATATTTTATTTTTGAACGACGAACACAAGTTTTAAATACTACCAGAGAGTGTATCAGTTTTTTGTGATCCAAACTGTAGGTGTATGACAGTTCAGCAAATGTCTAGTATGCGTTGTTTAATATTTGCAGTTATTTATAGATTGTGGGTTTTAATGTTTTAAAATAACGACAAATAATCTAATAGTTATCAAAAAGTCTAATCTTTAAATCGCACACAGATATCAACTTCTGTTTGTACAAAGCAATATGAATTTAGGCACGATAATGGAGGGTAAGTTAAAAACTAAATAACTTATTGACTTTTTCTAATACTTTTTTTTAATACAAAATAAATGATTTAAATAAAAATATGAATCTAAATTATATTTTATATTTTAAAACAAACTAATTATTATTACATTTAGTGATTTTGTTTCTAGTTAAAAAGAATCATAATAACTGTCATTCTCTCATTCGCATGTTACTCGCAAAAGAATATTCGTTTCATATGTTTAGAGCTAGCTTTGAACTAGCTCTCAGTAAATGTGCGTCTTCTCAGGTTTGTACTTGTGGTTTTCTGTTTTGTAGTTGTATAAGTACCATTCCACGTTCATTTTGGGTTCTTGTAAGTTTTATTTATAGTTGTATTAATATAACTAAAGTAATATGAAACTCCAAAAAAAAAATGCATATGTTTTTATAACTAAACATGCTAAATGGCTAGTTTGCATTATTAAACTTATGTACATACTCTTTTTTCTGAAGAAAATTATTCTAAAAAATTCATTACAGTGCATACATTGTAAACCGATGATAAGTGCTAAAAAATGAAATGTAGTTAGAGAATGCCAAGCAGATTTTTTTAATAAATTACAATGTGTTATTGTAGTGCATCATCACATGTAAATCTACCCCTTGTTAATAATGTGAAATGATTAGGATGTTTGTATATTTAAAAATATTAAAAAATTCAGAGAAAAAGAAGTTTTATTAAAAGATAAGTATGTCTCCTGTAAGCGCCACGAAGAACTCGGAGATTTGACATTTAATTTTCGTCTTGATCTTGCGTATAAAATGTAAAACCATATAACTTAAAATATATATTGCAAGATTTGTTTTATTAATTTTTATTTTTATATACACGTTAAAGACATTATCAAATTATGGCTTTTACTGTTCCTTTGATAAAGGCTCTACATATTGGACATCTTCTTAGCACATGTGCACAGCTAGTACGAGCAACTAAATGCCCACATGGAAGAAAACTATCGCAATCGGTTCATCCAATAATATCTTACAAGTCTGCTGATCTTCCAGGTTCTGATTTTCTTCTTTAAGACTTCTAACTGACACTTAAATAGATAAAGGGTTAATGTAAAATTGATACATTCCATTTTTTGGAGCAAATGATAAAGTATCCCTTCGAAAAACAACTTTATATTTAAAACAAAAGTTTTTGGTAATTTTGATTTTTGATAGTGGATAGTGGCAAGGCATTGCGTTTTTTTTTTTATCTGATAGTTCGAGTTTAAATTTGAATTAAAGTTTGACTTAAAGTTTAAAATTCGGGAATACTTTGAATTAGTATAAAGCAAATGCGATTGAATGTAAGAGATAAGAGTTCACGTTAGTCGTCGAATTCGAGTTGAGAGTTACGAGTATACACATACTATAGATTGAACTTGAACTCTAACAGAAGATGCAACTCAACTCGAACTTGTCAATTACTTCCAAATGTATTGCTCGAATTCGAATATTTTCTCCAAATTTTCACTACAATATTGCATTTGTACTTATACCTTGAACTTCAACTTGAATCCATCTCGATGATAAACCACATAGTAATTTCCGAATCAATGTGTTCATACATGGGCAATACAAAGATAAAACTGTAACATCATACTTTATTGGTTCTGCTGCAGATTAACTTCATAACAAATATATAGATTTAAGAAGACGTGGTGTAGAGGCAAATTATACAACAAATCTACATCACAAATTAAAACCGTCTAAATTCAAGAGATAAACCTGCGATCATCAATGACTAATAAGTGTCAATACTATCCATACAGTACATACGTGTATGTTTGATTAGGGAGTTTCCATTTTAAATTGTCCTCTGAGTTCAGTATTTTTGTGATTTTTCTTTTATTTTATTTTCGTCCTGATCTTGCTTTATAAGCTATATAACTTTACAATATATATTGCAAGATTTGTTTTATTATGTATTATAATTCTTCATTATTTTAAAGCATTAACACAATATGGCTATTACCATTCCATTGATAAATGCTCTACATATTGGACATCGTGTAACCGCATGTGCATAGCTACTACATGCAACTAAATGCCCACAAGGAAGAAAAACTATCATATCTTAGAAGTCTTCTGTGATCTTTTAAAGTTCTGCTTTTCGTCTTCAAGACTTCTTACTGACACTGAAATCAATAAAGGGTAATGTAAAACTTATACATTTCATTTATTGAAGCAAATAATAAAGTGTCCCCTCGAAGAAAAAACTTCAAATTTGTAACAAAAGTGTTTTAACTGTGCACCACTTATTGCGGACCTGTTTTTGTATTGTTATGAGTTACAATTTATGACTAAAATTAGCAAAGACCCATCAAAACAACATTTGATACAAAAATTTAACAATACTTTTAGATATTTGGATGATATATTGGCTCTAAATAATGACGACTTCAGTATGTATACTAAAGAAATTTATCCTGTAGAACTTACTTTAAATAAAGCTAATGATAACAATGACCACTGCCCTTTCCTCGATCTTGATATCTATATCATAAACGGGAAGCTTAATACAAAAATTTATGATAAAAGAGATGATTTTTCATTTCCTATTGTTAATTATCCATTTTTAGATGGTGACGTTCCCTTGTCACCATCTTATGGTGTTTATATATCTCAACTTGTACGATTCGCTCGTGTATGTAACAATGTATTAGATTTTAGCGAGAGAAATTTATGTATTACTGAAAAATTATTACACCAGGGTTTTCGATATCACAAACTGGTCAAAACATTTACTAAATTTTATCACCGGTATAAGGAAATAATTCGTAAATATAACTCAACATGCAGACATCTTATACGTTCAGGTATTTCACATCCAAAATTTTATGGAAATATTCTTTATAAAGCACAAATATGTCAGTATTCTCCTCAGAAACTAACAAAACCTTTAAATAGACTTATTAAAAGGGGATATAGTTACGATACTGTTGTCAGGTCATTAAAGATTGCATATTTTGGCTTTAACATTGATTCACTGATAGGGTCTTTGCATCGGAACTAAACACATTTATTTCTAAAAAAACAGTTGTTGGCATGACACGGGTTATGTTCTTCTCATATATTTTATGATAGTATGATACTAAACCCCTAACGGGAGGGATTGTACCTGATATTCATATGATGAAGACATAATCTTTCAATCAGTTTAATTGAGGTCTGGAGCTGGCATGTCAGTTAAATGCTAGTAGTCTGTTGTTATTTATGTATTATTGTCATTTTATTTATTTTCTTTTGTTACATCTTTTGATATCAGACTCGGACTTCTCTTGAACTGAATTTTAATGTGCGTATTGTTATTCTTTTACTTTTCTACATTGGCTAGAGGTATAGGGGGAGGGTTGAGATCTCATAAACATGTTTAACCCCGCCGCAATTTTGCGCCTGTCCCAAGTCAGGAGCCTCTGGCCTTTGTTAGTCTTGTATGATTTTAAATTTTAGTTTCTTGTGTATAATTCGGAGTTTAGTATGACGTCCATTATCACTGTACTATTATGCATATTTTAGGGGCCAGCTGAAGGACACCTACGGGTGCGGGAATTCTCGCTACATTGAAGACCCATTGGTTGCCTTCGGCTGTTGTTTGCTCTATGGTCGGGTGGTTGTCGCTTTGACATATTCACCATTTCCTTTCTCAATTTTATTGGTATTTTTTTATTACTGGAAATTGGTAGATTGAACTTAAACTCGATCACAAGATATTATTCGAACTCAAACTTTTAAAATAAATGTTGAAGGTGTATTATTTGTTGATACTTCTGCGAATTTTGTTGTTCGTATTGGTTTTGGTATGCGACTTACTTATGTAGTAATTGCGTCTTAAATTCATATAACATAAATATATTATGTATATATACTTTCAGTCCTTAATTTACTTTTAGTATTACGTTTTGGCGAGTAATTATATGAAACTTTGACGAACATGGTTGACTGAGTTACTTAGAAATATTTATATGTAGAGAGAAAAAAACACATTACAGACATTACATGTAATAGGAAAATGAAAAAAAAGCAAATGATAGTCCCTAATGAAATGTACATTATTTATTGATAGGTATCATAAAATTGTTTAGAAATTATATCTGGTTGTTTACTTTTGTGTCGTCTGTGATATACTTATAAGAAAGTATATTTAAAATCGTCATATTAGTAGTCAGTTCCTCGGTACTGTGATGATACCATACTTTGACGTATAATGGTTTACTTTTACAAATTTTGACTTGGATGGAGAGTTGTCGCACTAGCACTCATATATACCACATCTTCTTTTATCTATTGAATTCGCGGTTGATAATTTCAGAAAGAAACTAAGGTTTTAATCCCCCAAAACATCCTTTCTATCTGAGTCCCGCCTGCTGTGTAGACAGGAATCAATGTAATAGACAGGTCTTATATAATCAATGGCAATCGTACTCCCGGAGAACAACTTTCAACAAAAAAAAAAACCTTCACCTCTTCACATTGGGTGAGAAGAAAAAATCCAGTTTCCCATTTTTTTTATTGTACTTCTTTCTCAAACGAAACATTATTCTTACTTTGCATTTTGCATCTGACCTAGGTCTTCCTTATTGCTGTGTTGTATGTACTGGGGCTTCATCACCAGTAAAATCGACTGTCAATGACAACTGGTGAAATATCGTCATAATCTGACATTCTGAAAGGAAATCTAAACGTATCTTCAGTGTTGTATTCCACAAACTATCATCATCATTACATCATTATTAAAATAAAAATATGAAAATATCAGTAACATGGTACATGCCCATGAAATACTATACACAGATAAAATAGTTAAGTGGTGTAAATGTCCCATTGAAGTTCATCAGATTCGCAACAAGAGATCCAACGATACAAACTGAGGAGTTTCTATCTAAAAAAAGAAGAGATATGTTATCAATGCCAATGAGACAATTTTCTACCAAAAACCAAACGAAACGGCCGTAAAGAACACACATTTACTTTACAGCATTCATCATTAAGCAAATTTGTTACCGTTAAATGACGACCACTGGTTCTATGATAAAGCAGGAATATCTTACATGGATGGAATAGTTATGTATTTTCATCCGCTCTTGTGCAAGATTATTGACTCTAAGTTTTAATCAGGACAGCATATCACCTTAAAAAAACCGTTTTCATGAAATCAAATAATCGTCACCTTAGTAATAAAAAAGGAAGGGGAAACAAAATCTTATGACCATTTTCATTGGCAGATTTTCAATCAACCGTCTGTTCTCAAAATGCTTATTGAGTCGACTAACTCTTTGTCAAGTAATCATTGGTAATATGATCATGTGGAAAAATGAAATTGTAATTCGGCTGCATAATCGGAACTTTAAGTTTGGTTGGAATATTTCTACTGCGTGTATCCTTCAAATTGACTCTTGTCTTCTTTATAAATAGTGAAAGCTCAACCTCTTATAATTTTTTAACCAGGATGATTTTATTGTGTAAATATGATTACCCTCAAATATTCAGTTTCAAAAGAAAATATCGCTAAAATTATCAAATATGGTGGTTCACAAATATGAGATAACAACCATAAAAAATGAGATCTTGCAGTCAAAACGTCATCGATTCAGGCTTATATTTTGGTAAGGCAGACACTCATCGGTGGCGCTCGAATCGAAAGAATTGGAAAGACATATTGAAAATAAGGTTGAACAGTATCAAACACAAAAACTTCCTAAAATGTTTTCAACAAAATCCAAACATGGGCTAGAAAAACCTTTGTGTTTTATTACTGTCTATCCATTGCTGCACCCGAATTCTTCACGAAAAGAACAAATATACAACAACAAATCCACTGCTGACTGCATACATATTAACTTATGTGTGTGCTAAAAAAAGATGACTAAAATAAACAAGCCACACAACCATAAACAAGTATGGATAGAACTATAGGGTTTCAAATATCTGACAAATAACAATAGTATCTTCAGTCAAAATAAAAGCAATACTATCATGACTACTCAAACCGCTGCTGTTGTAAAGAGCCACGTTCTCAAAAAGGAAACAATCAACATGAATGATGGATTTAGTAAGTAGTTTGAAGATATTAAATTGTATTTGTTTATTTGGGAGAGTCTTCTTTGTTGTGTCTTAATATCTGAAATAATAGTATACCTTGCACAATAATAGATTCAGAACGTTATTAAATATAGTTATAATAATTTTTGTTGTGTTTAGTGTAGAAGTTTACTAATATCACTGTATTTGTTCATACATTTGCTGTTTATTTTTTGACTCGTCTCTTAATTTAAATCTGCGTGTAAGTTATTTTTCGCTAATTTTTGTTTTATTTTCTAATTTTTTTAATTATAATGTTACGGTCAGAAATAACCTTTAAATTGTAGCCAACAAAAGACACAAATCAATACTAAAATTTAACAATATTTATTATACAAAAGTTTACAAGAAGTATTACACAAATTTTACTGTCAACTTAACTGTCAAAATATGAGTCCTATCTTTTATCTTTATCTGTATCTGGTTATCTTTCGGAATCCAATCTAAATATTACGTTCACTACTACGGTCGCAATCCAGTATGATGTTGTTTGTAGAATAAAAGTGTCAATCCAAATGCTATAAATATTAATGTCTATCGATGTCTAAGTCCAAGTCCCAGAGTGAGAGTTTAACTTTAGTGTCTGTATATATATATTTTTCATGGAAGATTCTAGAACAGTCTATAATGGAACATCCTAGAAAGTTACAACAGAAGTTTCTAGTAAAATGTAGAAGTTTATATAACGCATCTTTTATTAGGATCATTCTGGAAAGTTCCAATCATTCTGTAATTGTTCCAGTGATTTCTTAACTGCACAGTTCTAAGATTATTCTGTAAACAACTATCAGACCACACAACACAAATCAGGCCAACATAAATAAATAAAATAATTACAATATCATAACACCTCCCCCATTAAAAGAAGTTTTAGTGTAACAAAAACTTATCATGAATAATATGAACAAAAATACATTGTATATACAAAGTGTTTTAATAAGCTCTAGATAAAGCGTCTGCTATTACATTATTCTTACCCTTGATATGTTTTACAATTACATCATATTCCTGTAATAATAAACTCCACCTAGTCAACCTCTGATTCTTGTTTCTCATTTTATGTATGAAGTTGAGAGGATTATGATCAGTACAAACAAGAATAGGATATACAGTGGGATTCAAATATACATCAAAATGTCGAAGTGCTGACAACATTGCAAAACTCTTTTTTGATAGTTGAATAATTTTTCTGATGTTTATCTAATTTCTTGGAAACATATGATATAGGTTTCTCAACACTATCATCTGTCTCTTGATATAAAACAGCTCCAATTCCTACATCGCTTGCATCAACGGCAAGTTAAAATTGTTTTTCAAAGTCTGGAGTAATCAGAACTGGACTATTAATTAAAAGTGATTTGCTATTTTCGAAAGCGTTTTGACAATTTTCACTCCAGATAAATTTAGAATCTTTTCGTAAAAAATGAGTCAATGGTTGAACCACAGTAGAAAAATTTGAACAAAATTTTCTGTAAAATCCAATCATGCCTAAATATTTTATAATTTGTTTTCTATTTGTAGGAGGAGGGAATTTGGAAATGGCTTCTACTTTAGCCATAATAGGTTTCACTTGACCTTGGCCAACTGTATGCCCTAAATAATCAACAGTGGCCTGACAAAATTCACTTTTACCAAGATTAACAGTCAAATTTGATTGTGACAATCTATCAAAAGTATCATACAAATGTGTTAAATGCTGTTCCCAGCTATCATTACACAGAATAAGTTCATCAATATAAGCATAACAACAGTTTAAATCTTTACTGATCATTCTTTGAAATGTAGCTGGTGCACTTTTCATACCAAACGGCATTACAGTATATTGAAATAAGCCATCTGGTGTAACAAAAGCTGATATTTCACGAGCTCTCTGTGTCAATGGAACTTGCCAATAACCTTTCAACAAATCAAATTTGCTCACAAATTTTGCTTGACCAATGTTGTCAATACAATCGTCTATCCTTAGAATCGGATAGGAATCAGATTTTGAGACTGAATTTACTTTTCTGAAATCAGTCACGAAACGAAAGGTTTTATCTGGTTTTGGCACAAGGAGACAAGGAGAGCTCAATTCACTGTTACTCGGCTCAATAATATCATTGTCAAGCATATATTTAATTTCTTTTCTCATAGCTTCAAGTTTGAGTGGATTGAGCCGGTAAGGATGTTGCTTAATTGGAGAAGCATCTCCTACATCAATATCATGACAAACAGCAGTGGTTTTGTTTGGCACATCTTGAAAAAAAAATTTAAAAGAAAATACCAAAGTTTTTATTTCTTCTCTACGATCAAAAGACAGATGTGCAAGTTTTGAGTCTAAATTTGACAAAATTTCTGAATTTTTCAATCTAACTGTCTCTTCCATAGTTTTAGAACTAAAAGGTGGTTCAATTACATCTGGTTTGTCATGATTGTTCTCAAATTTAACCATGCCTATAGTGGCAACTGGTTTACTCTCACATTCATTAGTACACTCAAAATATGGTTTTAAGATATGAATATGACACACTTTGTTTTGTTTGCGCCGACCTGTAGTTTTTACAATATAATTCAAATCATTGATTTCGCTCTCTATTGTAAAAGGACCACAATATTTAGCCTGTAAAGGATGTCCAGGTACTGGCAAAAATACAAGTACCCTATCACCAGGCTCAAAAACTCTGTCCCTGGCATCTTTATCATACCATATTTTCATCTTGTTCTGTACATTTTTTAAGTTTTTCTGAGCAATTTGACAAGCAGTATACAATTTTTCTTTAAATCTAGATACATAGTCTAAAATATTCAAGTCAGTATGTTCAGTAAGCCACTTTTCCTTAATCAATTTTAACGGTCCCCTTACAGTATGGCCAAATACCAACTCAAAGGGACTAAATCCAAGGGATTCTTGAACAGCCTCTCGGACTGCAAAAAGTAGAAAGTGAACTCAATCATCCCAGTCTCTGTCAAATTGAAGACAAAAAGTTCTAATCATGTTCTTCAATGTTTGATGAAAACGTTCTAAGGCACCTTGATATTCTGGATGGTACGCACTTGATCTATACTGAGCAATCCCTAACTGGTACACAAGTTGCTGAAATAAACCTGACATGAAATTTGATTCCTGGTCGGACTGTATAGACTTAAGAAGTCCTACTAATGTGAACAATTTGATAAGTGCTTTGACAATAGTAGGTGTCTTGATATTTCTTAGCGGAATAGCCTCAGGGAAGCGAGTGGATGTACACATGATTGTCAATAAATACGCATTTCCAGTTTTGGTCTTTGGTAAAGGTCCAACGCAGTCAATTAGAACTCTGTTGAAAGGTTCGTCAAAGGCTGGAATAGGCAGAAGTGGTGCTGGTGGTATTTTCTGGTTAGGCTTACCAACAACCTGGCATATATGACATGATTTGCAGTATTCTGCAACATCATTTTTAAGTCTTGGCGAGTAGAAATGCTGCAAGATCTTAAGGCAAGTCTTCCTTATACCTAAGTGTCCAGCCAAGGGGGTGTCATGGGTAAGACCAATAATTTCTTGCCTATAAACTTTAGGCACCACCACTTGGTATACCACTCTCCATTCCTCCTCTGAGGTAACATCAGGTGGCCTCCACTTCTTCATTAAAATGCCGTCCTGATGGAAATAGCATTCAGCCACTTTGTCTGCTTCCTCCTGTGGTTGAGCCCTCTTGCTGAGCTGAAGAACCTCAGGGTCTTTATTTTGTTTTTCCAAAAGGTTCTTTCTGTGTAATGAATGGCTGTTTACGTCTGGCCATGGCATAATTACATTCTTGTTAACATTAGGTGGTCTTATTATGGCCTTTTCTGAGCTACCAGGACCTTCAATGTCGGCTAGGAAAGTGTCAGAAAGGTCCATGTAATCAAACGGGTTTTCTTGCAAATCCTCATCTTGTTGTTTTCTAGCCATCGCCCTAGTGACAACACAAGCTGGATACAAGTCAGCATCATCTTCAGGTAATTTAACATCCACCACCGGTTCACTGGTAACAATTGGTTAAGGAACCACTTTGTTCCTAGCTAGATCATTTCCTAGCAATAACGTAACACCCTCAATGGGGAGATTAGAACGAACACCCACAATAACTGGTCCAGTTATCAAATCTGACAAAACGGAGGCATCAACAGAAGTCTTCTCGGACAAAGGCAACACACCTTCTAACAATAAAGACTGAGAAGCTCCAGTGTCCCGTAAAATCTTAATAGGCTGAAGAGTGGTATCATCAACAATAGAAATAAACCCATCAGACATAAAGGGTTTATATTCCTCCATGAAATCACAAAAACTGAACTTAAAAGCCTGACTCGCAGGACATTCCAACGTACTGGTAATATAAGGTGTCGTACAAGCACTGGACTTCGGCTTATTATCTCGTTCATTCTTCTTCTGGAGTCTAAAACAATCAGCCATCAGGTGACCATTTTTTTTACAATAAGCACAAATCAGTGACTTCTTCTCAAAAGTGTCAAATTTTGGACTAGACATATTATAACTGGACTGACTCTTATTCTGTGCAACAGGCTTACTATCAGTACGCTCAGTGCTTTGATTTTTGTAATTTCCACTTGAAGTATTAACATTTTGACCCTTGAAACTTCTTTATGTGAAAGGGTATAATTATCTGAAATTACAGCTGGATCATGTGTTGGCCCAACGGTTTTGTCGTCTAAATGTGTTTTTAAGTCTAAATGAACACATTGTTTGAACTCTTCTAATAACATCAATTGTCTTAGGTTATCAAAATTGTTATCTGTTTTCTTTGAAGTAAGCCATTTATCAAATAGATCTTTTTTTTCCCCGAGCAAATTCCACATAGGTTTGTGAATCAAACTTTTTATAAGATCTAAATTTCTGTCTATATGCTTCTGGTACTAGCTCATAAGCTTTCAAAACTTCCTGTTTTACCGTGTCATAATCGGAACTTTTTTCTGATGGAAGTGCGGAGTATATTTCAGCGGCCTTACCCTAAAAAAAACTTTGTAGCATTGTAGTCCAATACGGCCAATTCAAATTACGAGCAATTTTCTCAAACTGTAAAAATATTTATCGACTGTTTTTTTCACAAAATCTGGGAACCAAACGTATATTTTTTGCTGCATCAAAATAATCTGATTTCGACTGGACTCTAGAGTTGCTTTCTTCTTTGACCATTTCAATTTTCAGTTTTTCCATCTCTAGCCGTTCTCTCATTTTCAGTTCTTTAAATTTAAATTCATCTTCTTTTTCTTTTTTCTCTATTTCCAAACTTTCCTTCATTTCCAGTTCTGCTTGTTTTAATTCAAATTCATGTTCTTTTAATTTGAGTTCATGTTCTAATTCAGGCTGTTTTAATTTAAAGGCGTCAACATTTTCGACCTTAAGTTCAAGAGCCTCTTCACCTAAAATTTCGGCGTCAACTAGTTTGTCTATAAACAATTGTTTTATAATTTGTTTTCTCATATAGATACTTTAAAATCTATTTTCAGATGTTTAGCAAGCAACACTAATTCCTCTTCCTTTAAATTATCAAACCCCTCTAGGTCTGGCGTTTTCAAAAATTTACCAGCATCAAATGCCATTTTGTAATATTTTGTTGGCTATTTATAATAAAAACTACTAAACAAATTTTGAACAAGATATTTTCAGCACCCGGACGAGCCCCCAATTTCTGTTACGGCCAGAAATTACCTTTAAATTGTAGCCAACAAAAGACACAAATCAATAATAAAATTTAACAATATTTATTATACAAAAGGTTACAAGAAGTATTACTCAAATATTACTGTCAACTTAACTGTCAAAACTATGAGTCCAAACATTTATCTTTATCTGTATCCAGTTATCTTTCGGAATCCAATCTGAATATTACGGTCACAATCCAGTATGATGTTGTTTGTAAAATAAAAGTGTCAATCCTAATGCTATGAATATTAATGTCTATCGATGTCTAAGTCCAAGTCCCAGAGTGAGAGTTTAACTTTAGTGTCTGTATATATATTTTTTTCATGGAAGATTCTAGAACAGTCTATAAACGAACATCCTAGAAAGTTACAACAGAAGTTTCTAGTAAAATGTAGAAGTTTATATAACGCATCTTTTATTAGGATCATTCTGGAAAGTTCCAATCATTCTGTAATTGTTCCAGTGATTTCTAAACTGCACAGTTCTAAGATTATTCTGTAAACAACTATCAGGCCTCACAACACAAATCAGGCCAACATAAATAAATACAATAATTACAATATCATAACAATAAGCATTTAAAACAGTGGTCTTTTCAATTCTTATTTCTTGGTTATAAGACTTTTTTTAATTCTATTAATCTAGTTACAATTCCAAAACCTAGATAAAAACCATTTCAAATTTTAAAATTTTCATTGTTTTCATTTTTTGATAATACAAAACTTAATATTTCAAAATGGTCTTAAGATTTCATTATTTTGAATACTGGGGACTAAACTATATGTTTTCATTTCGCTCTAAAGAAGAAATATTCTGATAGGATATATTAATGTATGTCTGCTTGTTAGTATTTTTTCAATAATTTAGTTTTATATTTTATTTGATCATTTGATCATTCATAAAACATTCATATCAGTATTCCCTTTTAATTCTGATAACATAGATACAAACCCTTGTTTTATTCTGTTAAACCTACAAACAAGACCATAACCACTAAAATAAACACAAAAATTAGTCTTACATTTTTTTATGGGTTTTCTTTCTTAAAATAAAGCAATTGTAAAAATACTCTTAAGATTGCTTTTCGACTTTTTTTCAATGATGTTAGTTCTACCTTATTGAATCCGTATTCATGTGACCTTCAATTTAACCCATTAGCTAGAGATTGGTTATGTATGTTTGCGCGTGTCCTAAGTCAGGAGCCTCTGGCCTTTGTTAGTCTTGTATTATTAGAACTTTTAGTTTCTTGTGTACAATTTGGAGTTTAGTATGGTGTTCATTATCACTGAACAAGTATATATTTGTTTAGGGGCCAGCTGAGGGACACCTCCGGGTGCGAGAATTTCTCGTTGCATTGAAGACCTGTTGGTGACCTTCTGCTGTTGTCTGTTCTGTTGTCGGGTTATTGTCTCTTTGGCACATTCCCCATTTCCATTCTCAATTTTATTAGTCGTGTTCAGCCATTTGAAAAAAGAACATAATGTCAACATTGAAAGTGAAACAAATGTGAACCATTTCGTTGACTGATTCGATCCACATAAAATCTTTCTAATACAGGTAAAAACGATAATTTACTTATTTGTTTAACCTATAACATAAACTCAAACAGACATAGAAAAATGCAATTGCACGAGGTTGCTATATATTCATATTTATGTTTGTTTTTATATTGGGTTATGTGATCATCGGCAGTCTTCAGAGGTCATTTTGATAGTTAATTAGACGGTGTCTAGACTAAATACATTCGAAATTCTGATATATAGTATCGAGTATATGCATTGTTAACTGTTTATGTCAGACGTATTGTAATTTATATATATACGTTTTATTATGATATAAATCAAATATGAGAATTTGAGTCAAATCGGTGAACATGAATTCGACAGCTAATTCCCCTTTAAAAGTTATTTTTGAAAAGGAAAGGCGAGCCGTACTGTGCAAGTTTTTTATTGTGTGTTTTATTTATGCCACACATGGTTCAGCTTATTGTGTGCATGCAATTAGTCAAGCTAAATGGACTTGTCTTTGTATATATTTTTGTATTATATTAATTTTCAATGCATACTCTGAAGACAAATTCAACTAGATTACATTAAATGGCATTAAATTATCTTTTGTTTCTAATTATGCATACATGAAATAACAAAGTATATATCATTGTACGAAGTAAGCATTTATCATGCTTAAGGAATTAGTTTTATAATCTACTTATACATCATAATTGTGTCATTTTAGAATCCAGTTTCTTTTATCTTCTGTGGTAGAAAATCTGAAAAAGAAAATCAAGACTAGCAATATATAATTTTTAAACAACGGACCTGTCAATTATTTCTTTTCCAAAAACCTAATTTTACAACAGTTCGATCTTCCAAAACGGATTGGTTTGATTCAGACTTGTTCGTAAAATAAAAGCAATGCTATGTTATTGTCTTATTGTTTTGTTTGTTTGTTTTGTTTTGGTTTTCTTTTCATTAGAGTAAGACAGTTATTTTTTCATCCAAAAAGTACTGTTTCAAAATCTGAAAATGTTAAACTCAACATCGAACACCGTATAGGTGGAATTGGTTCTAACGTTGATTCTTACTAGTTCCCTAACTCGAAGAACAAATGTTCGGTTTTCATTAAAGCTCATTCTTATTCTCAAAGAGCTGAAAAACAGCTGATTTCGTGTTGAAATATGCCTGTGTGAGCAGGATCTTGCACTCAAAGATCAAACACAGCATATATAAATAAACAAGCAGCCAACATATTGTACAGGAGCGTGATTAGGTATTATCACATGCACCCAGCCAAGGCATACTCATTTAAGGACAAGTTATGCTATGTAAAATTTGTATTGTCATAAGAAATACACACAGGAAAGTCGATGATTATTTTATACTGAGATCCATCAATGCTTTACCGCGAAATATCTTGCACGGAAATTCCGTATGTCTTTGCTACAGGAACTCTGAACATAATATATAGCCATTCATTGCTTGGTGGTTTGTTTGGGGGTTTGTTTTTTTTTTGTTTTTTTTTCGGGGGGGGGATTTATTATTCTTGCAAATTAAATGATATTTAAATTAATAAAGTGACATTCATTTACCAAAGATCTTCTATGTTTGTCCCGTTGTTTCTTGTATTCCTACTTTCGCTTGTTGAATCGGAGGAAGACTTAGCTTGCAATTTCTTACATCGAAAGGTTCTGTTGACTGATAGCTGTACCATATTCTACATGGTACAAATTGATCCTCAGTTGTATGGAACAGTCTTCTGTTACCCATAAATGGTTGTGCATGTACTTGTAAATGTACTGTAAACTCATGAATGGGGATGAAATCCGCATGGTTGAGGCCCTTATACGGTAATCCAGACGGTACTAATTCACTGCTTTCGAAAAAGCCATTCTCTTGTGCATAAAGCTGGTTTTTTCCTGGAGGTAAAATGTAAACATTAGATAAAGACACAGTTTTATATCACAATCCACTCACAGTTTGAACAAATATACTTAACATAACATCTACATTTCCCTATTAACTTGTGTATGAAACTGGTTTTCATAAGAATTATTCGTTATAACAACACATGGGTAACGCTAAATCGCGGATAAAAACGCAAAGGCTCCCTATTCAGTATAGAATATTTTGTTGATATTTTTCAGTTAAATGTTTTCTTTGTTTGAAATATTTTTGAATTTCAAATTAGCTTCCGAGTCATGTTCACGTTGCGTTTTGGAGGCCACAAACCGAACATTCTAGTATATAAATAACATTCATACTTTTGCAGGTAACATTGCAAATGTTCGGTTTGTGGCCTCCAATATGTTGGTGAGTCAAAGCAGCCTTTCCACAAACGCCTCAATGGCCATAGGAGTGATATCTCTAAGAAGCCACTTCTCCAGGTTTCTCAGCACTTCATACAGTCGGGTCACAAACCTGATGACTTTAACCGCATGAAAATTCTAGTAATTGAACAGAACATTCACTGGAGTGATGCCCAGCGACAGGCCCGGGAAAGCTTTTGGATAAAGGAACTTAATGTACATCATCCAAACGGCATCAACAAGAAATACTAACAGTTTTTTTATTGTTAATATACACAGTCATGTATATTGAATAATAGTGTTTTGTTTATATTATGATATTCAGGATTTTGGATTACAATCAATCGACCAAAACTTACCTGTATTATTACTGATCTATTTTTACACCTTATACATTATGTATCAGTATTGTTAAAACTTTTGACACTTGGAGAAGGCCATTTGTTGAGCAGAAATATTTGTCAACACGATTTTTAGATTGAAATAACAACATTTTCGTATAATAACATCTTATATCAGTACCGTTGTGCAAATTTTTAGACTAATATATATATATATATGAAGAGCAAAATATTTGCGAAAGCAAATTTACAGATCTAACATTGTTGGGTTGATGTTTAGACGAGTTGTATATACATAATGTACACAGCCATGTATCCCCATCATTGATGGCGATCCGATGGATAAATCTGTTGTAGTGTTGTCACTGACTCAGACGTACTTATAAATATAATTATTTTCTGTGACTGTATCTTACATTAATTTGTAGGATCCTTTACTATAGATAATTGAGCTGATCTGTAACGATAACATCTCCATGCCTTATATATCATGTACTGTAGTACGACGCTAGATTAAAACTGACGAGGAAAGGTAACACACGGCCACTGAAAGCTTTATTTTTGTAGAGCCTAAGTGGTTGTGTGGTCTAGCGGGATGGCTGCAGTGCAGGCGATTTGGTGTCACGATATCACAGTAGCATGGGTTCGAATCTCGGCGAGGGAAGAACATAAAATTTGCGACAGCAAATTTACAGATCTAACATTGTTGGGTTGATGTTAAGACGAGTTGCATATACATAATGTACACAGCCATGTATCACCATCATTGATGGCGATCCGATGGATACATCTGTTGTAGAAGAGGGACGAAAGATACCAAAGGGACGGTCAAACTCATAAATCTAAAACAAACTGACAACGCCATGGCTAAAAATAAAAAAGACAAACAGAAAAACAATAGTACACACGACACAACATAGAAAACTAAAGAATAAACAACACGAACCCCACCAAAAACTAGGGGTGATCTCAGGTGCTCCGGAAGGGTAAGCAGATCCTGCTCCACATGTGGCACCCGTCGTGTTGCTTATGTGATTACAAATCCGGTAAATAGTCTAATTTGGTAGGTCATATTCATGAAAGGGAAGGGGATTGTAGTTACGACGTAAGGAACATATCCGATATCATTTGTGAAACGGTTATTCCATAACGGTCAACCAACTCGTGATGGCGTCCGTAAAATTTACGAAGGGATGATTTCAACTTCACCATTTGGAATTCTTGGTTTAATAACTTCCTTGTGAGCAGCAAACCTCTATCAAGAAAATCATGATAGGAAATGCAAGCACGGGAATATCGTATCAATTGGGAGATATATACCCCGTATGCAGGTGCTGCTGGAATGTTGCTACTTAGAAATGGAAAGTTCACAATTGGAAAGCTGAAATCATCTCTTTTGTCGTAAAGTTTTGTTTTCAACCGACCTTCATTGTCAATTTCTAGATGTAAGTCAAGATATGAAGCCGACTTAACAGTATCTGTAGTATCCTTTATCTCTAGTAGAGTTGTCACTGACTCAGACGTACTTATAAATATAATTATTTTCTGTGACTGTATCTTGCATTAATTTATCCTTTACTATAGATAATTGAGCTGATCTGTAACGATAACATCTCCATGCCTTATATATCATGTACTGTAGTACGCCGCTATATTAAAACTGGCGAGGAAAGGTAACACACGGCCACTGAAAGCTTTATTTTTGTAGAGCCCAGGTGGTCGTGTGGTCTAGAGAGACGGCTGCAGTGCAGGCGATTTGGTGTCACGATATCACAGTAGCATGGGTTCGAATCCCGGCGAGGGAAGAACACAAAATTTGCGAAAGCAAATTTACAGATCTAACATTGTTGGGTTGATGTTCAGACGAGTTGTATATATATATTATATATATATAATATATATATATATCAAGCAAAAACGACACACGTGGTTTCATCACTTCGATTAAAACTTCCCAATTAACACAATACAAATGTTTGCCAATGTTTAAAAAATATATAAATTACAATGCTACAAAAAGTAAAACTTGTCGAAATTGTTCTAATATTGAAAAGTGTCATTTTAGCAAGGGCTCCCGAAACAGTCAAGCTTACATTTATATTCATATGAAGCATTCAACATTTATAACAAATGATTCTATAAAAGTAGATTTCATGATGCAATTTGCTCAGTATTTTCTTTCTAAGCGCAAGTAGATCCTAGAATTTTTTTATATTAAATAGCAAGTCTGGTAAAATATGAATTTTTCGAAATGTTATGGTGTCACAATTACAACTGATATTTTTGAATTTTTCAATCTTATTCTCTCATAGTTTAGACTTGACTTATTTTGAAATTATTTTTATGATTTGTAGTACAACCCTTAGGTATAGAAATCCGTATAAGAATTTTTTATTCCTTTATGTAATTTTTGGTTTATAATGCTTTTAAATTTTGTATAGTATGTAGTTCTTTCCACTCTCTTCTGGGACCTTATTCTGCTCGATGCCGGCAAAATATTCTACTATATCTTTTCAACGTGTAAATATAGCTGATGCAACTACTTTCATGTGGTTTATAAATTCATAACGATATTCGAAACAACGATTACCTCCCCGTTCAAGCAGTTAATTAGTGAATTGTTTAATATACTTCTTCTTAATTTTGTTTACATATATACCAATAAACTCATTAATAGTTTTGTGTATTTTTTGACATGTAAAACATTATAAGTAGAAATGCCATATGTTTTTATATATTATTGCAACACGCAAAAAGTATAATGCAAAAATGGTAAACCACTTGAAAAGGAAAAAGTCAAATACAAGTCTATATATAAATTTCAAAAGTAGGTAAGTTTCGTTTTTTCAGTTCATGTGAAGATAATTATACATCCATTATCAGCATATTTATTAAATTACCTAGCAATACATTATTTCTACTCATATATTGCTTTGCAAAACGTGATCGAATTTTCAGCTATACAAAATGAATAACATATATGAAAACAATCTTTTATAATTTAACATTTATGTGACTTTAATTTACTTTATTTCTTTTCTTTTTTTTTCATTTTAGAACATGTAGAATATCGGTCATTGAACATAATAAGTGACCACATAATGTAAGGCACATAGACCTGAGTATTACCAAAAAGATAAAATCTTATTCATGTCAGCACAAAAAGTCTTATTCATGTCAGCACAAAAAGTGCTGACTACTGGGCTTGTAATACCCTCTGGGAAATAAATCTCCACCAGCAGTGGCATCGACCCAGTGGTTGTAAATAAACTCATCATAGATACCAGGACTAAATTTAGTATATAAAAAAATGTTCATTGAACATAATAAGTGACCACATAATGTAAGGCACATAGACCTGAGTATTACCAAAAAGATAAAAACAAAACTATTAATGAGTTTATTGGTATATATGTAAACAAAATTAAGAAGAAGTATATTAAACAATTCACTAATTAACTGCTTGAAAGGGGAGGTAATCGTTGTTTCGAATATCGTTATGAATTTATAAACCACATGAAAGTAGTTGCATTTTTTTGTCTTTGCATTTTCCATCTGTCCCATATCTGGTTGATCATTTTGTTAAGATAATTAACCATGACGTTTGGTAACATCAGCCTAAAACTTAGTATATAACAGAATAAAAAATTTCCGACGCAATACCAAAAATATAAGTATATAGTGTCTACAGGATATTATAGTACAATAAGTTTTCATATCTATATTCCAATTTACATTATTTACTGTTTTCAGATATCAAAAACAAAATCAATGTGATTACCAATAAAAATAAAGTCAAATGTCCTACTACAGTGTCTAATTGATAGCCTTTAAAAAGTGAATGATGTGTTTTAGTTGGATTGCATTTTTTTTCTTGTACACAATTAACTTGTATATTTATTTACCAATGATTTTAGTTCGTTTTGTGTTATCAGTATCATGATTATCATTAACTTATAAAACAAATTAATTCAAAACTCAATTTTCAAAATGCCGATTTTCTATGTTGGGAAAAAAAAGAAATAATTTATTAAAATATAATTGCTTACCTTCCATTACCCTGAAACAAAATTGAAGATGTTGACTTTAAAACGGAAGTTATTCCTTTCACAAGTTTTAAAAAACTGAAGTGAATTTTCGTTGTTCACTTATATATCAAGGATAGATACCTATTTAATACTTTTACAGAATGATGTTTAATACATAGTGTATACGCAGGGATTTTTTAACATACGGAAACAATTTTTAAAGTGCAGATAATCTTTGAGGTGTATAGACGTAAATCACCACGGCTTACTTCTAGCTTTAAACAAATAAATACAAATGTTTGTCGATGTTTTCAAAATAGACAAATCACAATAAAAGAAATAATAAAATTAGTTCAAACTAATCTGATATTGAAATGTATCATTTTAGCAATGGCTCTCAAAACAGTAATGCTTATTTTTATATACTTATAAATTGTTGAGCATTGAAACCACATGATTCTATAAAAGCAGATTACACATGGCAATTTCCCCTTTATTTCCTTTCAAACAGAGAGTAGATCCTAGCATTTTCTTATGTTTTCTAGCAAGTTTGATAACATATGAAACTTTCGACATGTTTATGGTGTTACAGTTACACCTGATATTTCTTAATTTTATTATCCTATTCTCTAATTGTTTAGGCTAACATTTTTTTTAAACTATTTATCAGTTTAACCCCTAGGCACAGACAGTGTTAGAAGAATTCCGTATCATTTTCGGAATTTTTGGTTTATAATGCACAAAATCACTCAATATAATATTAATCAGTTTGTTTTAAAATATAAAATATAATTTAGATTCATATTTTTATTTAAATCATTTTTTTGTAAAAAAAGTATTAGAAAAAGTCACAAAGTTATTCAGTTTTTCACTTACCCTCCATTATCGTGTCTACATTCATATTGCTTTGTACAAACATAAGTTGATATCTGTGTGCAATTTAAAGGTTAGATTGTTTGTCGTTTTTTTAAAACATTTAAACCCACAATCTTAAAATAACTGCAGATATTAAACAACGCTCTGGTAGTATTTAAAACTTGAGTTCGTCGTTCAAAAATAAAAATCTTACTACACTATAACCGTGTTGTTATTGAACAGGGTTGGATCGAATTGAAAAAAATCATTTAATGAGATATTTAGAATAAATCGTTGACTAGGTTGGGACAATTATAATTTAATTTTCAACAAGACTGTGTGTAAGGAAATGATTATCAACTAAGGAGCGTGTTGACAGCATCAGAATTTTCTGACATAGTTTCCATTTTTTTTTTTATTGAAAATGAGGTTGGGTGCTTCATTAATTTTCATGTTTCATGTCATTATACTTGTCGTTCAGTATAAATAAAGGCAACAGTAGTATACCGCTGTTCAAAACTCATAAATCTATGGACAAAAAACAAAATCGGGGCAACAAACTAAAACTGAGGGAAACGCATTAAATATCAGAGGAGAACAACGACACAACATTAAAAGTAACACACACAGCAACGGACTAAGCATTAGACAAAAGCCGATGAGTATGTTTCCATTGTTTTTTACTTTTTTTTCTGAATTTGGCTAACACATTTGTTCACGGTTTAAGTATCGAAACAATCACAAATAAACGAAAACAAAACACTATAGTTATCATTACATATTTTTGTTTAGAATAATATGTGTACTCCAATACTGGTATTTTAATATTTTCTCTGATTGAACAAAACCAAAACTGGGTCTAGACATGCGTCGAACCTTGACGACATAGTTTCCCTGTGCAGTGAAACTTTTGAAATTTCAAACTATTGGGAACATGATGTAGCTACTTAGTAGATGTATAAATAGCACAAACGCTGCAACTCGCTAATTTTAAACCTGCAGTCCAAATATACAAATCATTCCTTCATATTAGAGAAACTTTTGTACGACATAACTTTCGAACGGATGGACGGACGGATAAACAGCGCCATAAACTACGTAGGTGTCAATGAGTATCAGATTTTGAGTTGCTTTTTTTAGTGCCAATATTATAGAGATCTTGGAGTAAAATATGAGTATACACGGTGTTTGTTCCCTGAGTCGATAATTATTTCCCACCTATAAACATGGGTTGGTCTGATCTGATACAAGCATGAGTTGTAACTATTGATCCAAGACCGGTACAATTCTACTTAAGAGTGAACGTATGACGTCACATAAAAATAATCCGTAGACTTATGCATTTGATTAAAAGGCATTAAAGGTACAAAGGTATACCAGAGGAGAAGAAATTGTTTTTAAAAAAATCGTAAATTATGTAGAAAGTAAAATAAAAAAAACATAATGAACTTAGAGGAAAATGAATTCGGAAAATCCATAATCACATGGCAAAATCAAATAACAAAACACATCAAAAACGAATGGACAAGAACTGTCATACTCCTAACTTGATACAGGCATTTTCAAATGTAGAAAATGGTGGATTAAACCTTGTTTTAAAGCGCTAATGTAAGTCGGTTAATGGACCGTTTCTGATACACAGTTTAAGAACTTCAATAAATTTATAATAAACCTTACACAAAACATCAGAGTGTTCGAAACCTACAGGATATGAAGAAAAATAGACTAAGATAGAGGTATTATATACTAAAATGTAAACCTCAAACACGCCAATTGATGATTAAAAAAAGTGTTAACTTTTGTAAGAGTAATTCCTGTTTGGACTTTCCTAGAAGTTTGCTATTTTTGTTACATATAATCAAATGTGCCAAATATTTGATCACATAAATATTGCAGAATTGATTGCAAAAAGCCGATTATTAGAAATCCAAGGATGTATAAGAACCTAAACAGTTTGGAGAGCTATATAACCAAAAAGTACTTAAAAATAGCCAAAAACAATCTAAGTTGCCTAAATGAGTTTCTTCATAATTTTAAAATTTATAAACGTACAATTTTAGAAATGTTGTTATTATTTATGTCAGTACCGAAGTTCTTACTACAGAGCTGATGATACCCTCTGGGACTGATCGTTCGCCAGCAGAGGTATCGACCCAGTGCTGTCAAAAATGAAAAAGACACGTTCTTATTCTTAATTCGTCCGAAGAAGAGCTTTCCTGGATTTACCTTCATCAGGAACGTTCAATGCCAAATATTTGTAAGCAGAGGATGTATAGAAACTGGTTAAAAATACAGTAAATACACTGGGAAAAACGTTTCAAAATATAGTAAATTATAAAAAAATCAGGAAGATTTGTTTTAACTGAAAGTTTCCATACCTTCACATGTATCATTTATTATCCTTTTTTTCGTAACTCATATTGAATATTTAGTTTTTAAATTTTAATTTTCCTTACAAAAATATTAGAAAAAGTAAGTTCAAAGATTAAGTAAATTTTTACTAACGTTCCATAATATTGCGTAAATCTTTTTTCGTAATTCCTTACCAGCAAAATTATTTTATTTCATTTATATACTACTAAGAGTAGTGCAATATAGAATTTTTACGCGTAACTTGATAGCACGAAATATTGGCTTACTTTAAAACCACAGTCTATAAATAGCTATTTGATATTTTACAAGTTTGACATTCCTCTATCATGGTACTAAGAAAAATCAATTACATTGCAATCAAAAGAAATTTTTTTAAAGGTGTGCATATATGAAATATGAAAATTGTTCAATAGAAACGATATATTCATTATGAAAAGGATCAGTTTTATAATCTGCGTATACGTCCAAAGTATGTCATTTAAGTGTCGAGTTTTTTTTTTTTATACCATTTTAGTTTAAACATATTTATTGATAGTGGATCGGGAAACTAATTATTACAACTCATATCAACACCTTTCCACTCAAGTTGCGGATGCGAGTGGTGCCTTTTAATGTTTTAGTTGCATTAGCTTACTCTTTTTCGAAATCAAAGAGGAATGGGTCTCAAAACAGTAATGCTTATTTTTATATCCTAATAAATTGTTGAGCATTGAAACCACATGATTCTATAAAACCAGATTACACATGGCAATTTCCCCATTATTTCCTTTCAAACAGAGAATAGATCCTAGCATTTTCTTATGTTTACTAGCAAGTTTGATAACATATGAAACTTTCGACATGTTTATGGTGTTACAGTTACACCTGATATTTTTTTTATTTTATTATCCTATTCCCTAATTGTTTAGGCTAACATTTTTTTAAAACTATTTATCAGTTTAACCCCTAGGCACAGACAGTGTTAGAAGAATTCCGTATCATTTTCTGAATTTTTGGTTTATAATGCACCAAATCACTAAATATAATAATAATCAGTTTGTTTTGAAAATATGAAATATAATTTATATTCATATTTTCATTTAAATCTTTTTTTTTTTTTATAAAAAAAAGTATTAGAAAAAGTCACTAAATTATTCAGTTTTTTACTTCCCTACATTATCGTGCCTACATTCATATTCATTTGTACAAACAGAAATTGATATCTGTGTGCAATTTAAAGGTTAGATTGTTTGTCTTTATTTTAAAACATTAAAACCCACAATCTATAAATAACTGCAAATATTAAACAACGCGTACTAGACATTTGCAGAACTGTCATACAACTAAAGTTTGGATCACAAAAAACTGATACACTCTCTGGTAGTACTTAAAACTTGAGTTCGTCGTTCAAAATTAAAAATCTTACTACACTATAACCGTGCTGTTATTGAACAGGGTTGGATCGAATTGAAAAAAAAATCATTTAATGAGATATTTAGAATAAATTGTTGACTAGCTTGGGACAATTAGAATTTAATTTTCAACAAGACTTTGTGTAAGGAAAGGATTATAAACTAAGGAGCGTATTGACAGCATCAGAATTTTCTGACATATAGTTTCCATTTTTTTTTTATTGACAATGAGGTGGGGTGCTTCATTACTTTTCATGCTTCATGTCATTAAACTTGTCGTTCAGTATAAATAAAGACAACACTAGTATACCGCTGTTCAAAACTCATAAATCTATGGACAAAAAACAAAATCGGGGCAACAAACTAAAACTGAGGGAAACGCATTAAATATCAGAGGAGAACAACGACACAACATTAAAATGTTACACAAACTGCAACGGACTAAGCATTAGACAAAATCCGATGAGTATGTTTCCATTGTTTTTTACTCTTTTTTTTCTGAAATTGGCTAACACATTTTTTCACGGTTTAAGTATCAAAACAATCACAAATAAACGAAAACAAAACACTATCGTTATCAATACATATTTATGTTAAGAATTATATGTGTACTCCAATACTAGTATTTTAATATTTTCTCTGATTGAACAAAACCAAAACTTGGTCTAGACATGCGTCGAACCTTGACGACATAGTTTCCCTGTGTAGTGAGACTTATGAAATTTCAAACTATAGGGAACATGATGTAGCTGATTAGTAGATGTATAAATAGCATAAACGCTGCAACTCCCTAATTTTAAACCTGCAGTCCAAATATACAAATCATTCCTTTATATAGAGAAAATTTTGTACGACATAACTTTCGAACGGATGGACGGACGGATAAACAGCGTCATTAACTACGTAGGTGTCAATGACTATCGGATTTTGAGTTGTTTATTTTAGTGCTAATATTATAGAGATCTTGGAGTAAAATATGAGTATACACGGTGTTTGTTCCCTGAGTCGATAATTATTTCCCACCTATAAACATGGGTTGGTCTAATCTGATACAAGCATGAGTTGTAACTATTGATCCAAGACCGGTACAATTTTACTTAAGAGTGAACGTATGACGTCACATAAAAATTATCCGTACACTTATGCATTTGATTTAAATGCATTAAAGGTACAAAGGTATACCAGAGGAGAAGAAATTGTTTTTAAAAAAATCGTAAATTATGTAGAAAGTAAAATAAAAAAAAAATACTGAATTAAGAGGAAAATGAATTCGGAAAATCCATAATCACATGGCAAAATCAAATAACAAAACACATAAAAAACGAATGGACAAGAACTGTCATATTCCTGACTTGATACAGGCATTTTCAAATGTAGAAAATGGTGGATTATACCTTGTTTTGAAGCGCTAATGTAAGTCGGTTAAGGGGCCGTTTCTGATACACAGTTTAAGAACTTCAACAAATTTATAATAAACCTACACAAAATATCAGAGTGTTCGAAACCTACAGGATATGAAGAAATGTAGACTAAGATAGAGGTATTATATACTAAAATGTAAAACTCAAACACGCCAATTGATGATTAAAAAAGTGTTAACTTTTGTAAGAGCATTTCCGGTTTGGACTTTCCTAGAAGTTTGTTATTTTTGTTACATATAATCAAATGTGCCAAATATTTGATCACATAAATATTGCAGAATTGATCGCAAAAAGCCGACTATTAGAAATCCAAGGATGTATAAGAACCTAAACAGTTTGGAGAGCTATGTAACCAAAAAGTACTTAAAAATAGCCAAAACAATCTAAATTGCCTGAAGGAGTTTCTTTATAATTTTAAAATTTATAAACGTACAATTTTAGAAATGTTGTTATTATTTATGTCAGTACCGAACTTCTTTCTACCAAGCTAATGATATCCTCGGGGACTGATCGTTCGCCAACAGAGGTATCGACCCAGTGCTGTAAAAATGAAAACGGCAAGTTGTTATTCTTAATGCGTCCGTAGAAGATTTGTTTTAACTGAAAGTTCCCATATCTTCACATGTATCATGTATTATCCTTTTTTATCGTAACTCATATTGAATATTTAGTTTTTAAATTTTAATTTTCCTTACAAAAATATTAGAAAAAGTAAGTTCAAAGATTACGTAAATTTTTACTAACGTTCCATAATATTGCGTAAATTTTTTTTCGTAATTCCTTTCCAGCAAAATTATTTTATTTCATTTATATACTTCTAAGAGTAGTGCAATATAGAATTTGTACGCGTAACTTGATAGCACGAAATATTGACTAACTTTAAAACCACAGTCTATAAATAGCTATTTGATATTTTACAAGTTTGACATTACTTTAGCATGGTACCAAGACAAATCAATTACATTGCAATCAAAGGATTTTTTTTTTAAAGTGTGCATATATGAAATATGAAAAATTTTCAGTAGAAACGATATATTCATTATGAAAAGGATCAGTTTTATAATCTGCGTATACGTCCAAAGTATGTCATTTTAGTGTCGAGTTATTTTTATACCTTTTTAGTTTAAACATATTTATTGATAGTGGATCGGGAAACTAGTTATTACAACTCATATCAACCCCTTCCCACTTTGTGGAATATCAGATAAGCTGCACTTTAACATATTCCATGATTGAAAACCATACATGATTACATTTGTACTTGAAATTGCTTCGCGGAGAAAAAGTTCCAATAGTCCGTTATGGTAATTCAGTAAGTAACAATACACTGATTAATAACAGACAGATGTTGGCTTGTGTGCAAAGATTGTTGTTTCTTGAAAATCAAGTGATTACTTTAAATACAAAAACAGTTTAATATCTCAATTAATTCAAAAAATGAGTCAAAACACAAACAATTTATTTCTTTACTTAAATAAATGTGAACTAAACTTTACTTAGAAAATTCATATGATATAACAACACATAGCTTAATGCTAAATATTGCACGAAACTCAAAGTTTTTTAATAGATTACTCAAATTGCTGTCATATTTTATCAGGTACAGTTTTCCAGGTTTAAGAGGACTTTTTAATTTCAAATATATTTAAAAGGATCTCTCACGTCACATTGTGAAATAAAGATAAATAAATATACAAATGATCACAACTTTATGACTACCGTTCATTTTTTACTTTACTAGGTAATCAAAGATTCTGCAAAATGATTAATACAAGTCTTAATCTTGCTTAACCTATCTTACAAGTATTAGGTGAATTATTGGTCATTGCTGTCAACTGATTTGTATAAATCCTACAATATAATTTATATTTGTCATTTACAAGGTAAGACATTTTCGAAAGCTAACGACTATTTATGAATTAAGGAACCTTCTCCAACATAGTTTTTGTTCGTCAGAAAAAAATTTAAAATAAAGATGAAAACAAATTGAACCTACGAAGCAATTTCTACTCTCATGTTCATATGTGTGTATATCGTCCTTTCTTACCACTAAAAACAGATTGATTACGTTATACTCCTATTTCTAACATAACAGCTGATGCCGTACGAGATAAAAAAAAAACTAGCTTATTGACATGAAATTCAGGTACTTGGCTGTTTCGAAAAAAGTGTCTTTCAAAATATGAACAAGTGTTTTTCTGTATAAAGATTACAGGTATTGAATAATAATCTGAGATACAATTTGAAGCTAAATGTTCCCTACAATGCAGTTTGTGTTCATGTGACTGATATCACTTCAGGACATAATTCAACTATGGAAACATCTGTTGAGTGTTCTTTTCAAAACACCAATTTAGAGTACATAAGCTAACCATATCAAAAGGGCAACATGCTGACCTAAATTATATACAATATGTCAAGTGAAAAATCGTCTCTAGTTTTCAAACGTTGTGATTAAATTCAACATGTTCAACAGTTATTATATAACAAAATAACTCATCAAAGATATCTGCTTATAATTTGGTTATTAAATATCTGCTATAGATATATAATTCACTAAATTTCAAAGCATTATAATTTAACCTGCAAATAACAGTATTCTTGACTTCAAACAGATTTATCTTGAAAATTCAACAAATAAATCGTTCTCATGAACATATATTTTGCAAAACAAAAGATGAAAAAGAAAATCAGGTTCACAAATCAATTCATAGAAAAATAAAATCTCAACATAACGAAACCTGTTATTAAACGATAGTAATTTCAAATGAATTTTATATGAGTACTGAGTTATTCTATAAAGGCGTAGTGAAAGTACATGACATGAGTGTAGTGTAAGATGTTGAGATTATCACATTAAGACTATTTATAAGTCGCATGTATCACATGACAATTTGTTACACAATTACTCGGTCATTATGATAGGAAAAAAATATGTTCATATTACTTTATAGACAATGCAAACCATCTTTTTGAATCAAAAGTATTTATCAATCATTTATTGATATTACTTTTACTTAAGGATATTGACATACTATGAATGACTAAACTATTTTATTCAATAAGACTACTTTTTCTGTTTAGTCTGTTTTTTATGATATACATTTGACGTGAAACTGTACTTATGTATCCCGTCATACTTTGAACCACACCATTATTTTATTTATTATTATTACTTTTACTGTTAAATCTGGTTTTTGTTATATCTACTTTACGTGAGTCTGCATTTATGTATGCCGTCATACGACAAAATTATTTTTATGTCTACCTGTGCGAATTTCAAACGCGCAATTTTACACCAGTAATGAAAACCTTCTATCATTTATGGGTAGACTTTACATAGATAAATTCAGCCGTATTTGACGTGAAACTGTACTTATGTGTCCCGTCATACTTTGAACCACACCATTATTTTATTTATTATTTTTACTGTAAGTCTGTTTTTTGTTATATCTACTTTACGTGAGTCTGCATTTATGTATGCCGTCATACGACAAAATTATTTTTATGTCTACCTGTGCGAATTTCAAACGCGCAATTTTACACCAGTAATGAAAACTTTCTTTCATTTATGGGTAGACTTTACATAGATAAATTCAGCCGTATAAGAAAAGCAAAATGAGAATGTTAAATTTGATGTACGCCTTTTTGTGCTACTTTGTTACATTTGTTGTTTATGTAGTGATATTAAGATGATAACACAATATTGACTGTTGTACCCCTATTTTTGACATTTTACTCTTTGAGTATGTTTGTTTTGTTCATGCATCGTTGACAATGTAATGGAATTTGATGCGACTGTCATACAAGTGAGAGGTTTAGCTAGCTATAAAACCAGGTTCAATCCACCATTTTCTACATTAGAAAATGCCTGTACCAAGTCAGGAATATGACAGTTGTTATCCATTCGTTTGATGTGTTTGGACTTTTGATTTTGCCTTTTGATTTTTGATTTTCCTTTTTGAATTTTCCTCGGAGTTCAGCATTTTTGTGTTTTTACTTTTTTTTTCCGAGTTTTTTTTTTTACAAAGTACCGTTTAACGACAAGGAAGAATATCATATATTTATATATATAAACTATATTTTCTCACAACTTATGTATGTTGTTTTTTTATAAGTTGATCCAAGTAATTTGAGAAAACAATATTGAATAGTTATTCTTTAAGGATGCCTGCATACTTATATTGACATCGATTAAATAATCCGATAATTGCGTTCAATATAACTTCATGAATGGGGATATTTTCCCACGGTATGCACCCGGTTTCAGGTCAGTAGTTGTAATAGTAAATAAATAGTAGCGAACATCTTTAAATAGATTATGACAATTAGACTTATGACGACAACTTATCTTTACAAATTTGACCGATCGAAGGACTTAACGTCACAACGTTATTGTAGAATTTAAAACTTTGATTATAATTCAGTGTTACCGGGTTGTTTTATTTTAAAAATCCTAGATGTTCGGGAATCAACGTACTGAAATCATGTATGTTTAGTGAAAATATATTTGACAATAGATGTCTTGGCCCCTAGCTTATAAACATAAATCAGATGGTTGATGTATCTTGCTAGAAAATTAATCTATAAATAACTCTATATTGTTCTGATCATATTCTACCATACAAACTGTTATTGTTCAAAGATACTTCCTTTTATTAAACCACTGTATTCATTAAATACATATATACATTTTTAGTGGGCTTTGTTTTCAAATAATCTATTTGTGCATTATCAAAATTACTTACGTTCTTTTTTTTTTTAAATATTCCAGTGTAAGGCGTCCAAAATTTACAGCTTTTTATTATATTAATTTGTTAGATATGAACTGTTTTACCAGATATCTGACGGAATAAAGTAGCACATTAGCGTTTAAGGCAAATACAGAAAGAGAGGTTTACAAATTGGGCACCAATCAGATGAAACCCTACATAGATTAAATGCGGCATATATTTTTCAAAAATAACTGTTTGATGAAAATATATCTTACTAGAAGAGGTATGGACAATTGCCAAGTTAGGTACGCTCAATCAAAACAATTATTATTTAACAACTAATAAACTACTGAACAAGTATTGGTACCCAAATGTCATTTAGATTTGAGAGGATTCGTCTGAGTTGAACAAACAACTAAACGTAAACCATTGCGTTCAGATGACTTTTATTGTTGGTTTTCAAAAACCAAAAAAATGCTAAAACCCTAAGAAAAATTTAGATGTAATGTTCTTTAACAAATGACAAAATCAAACGCTCAAACACATTTAACCAATCATTAATAAGCTGACGGAATATTTTTGATCTGACAGACATGCTGAGTATAGTATGCGCTCTTTTTATATTTATAGATGGAAATAATGCTATTTTTTTTTAAATGTAGTTGTTCAAACAAGGTCTTCATCCAAAAAAATATATTGGATATTCAGAAACCAGTTGCAATAGTTCCAACAATTGCATATGATCTTCAATGCTCTTCATCTTTGTACTTGTTTGGCTTTATAAATATTTTGATTTGAACGTCACTGATGAGTCTTATGTAGACGAAACGCGCCTCTGGCGTACAAAATTATAATCCTGGTACCTTTGATAACTATTTACACCACTGGGTCGATGCCACTGCTGGTGGACGTTTTGTCCTCGAGGGTATCACCAGCCCAGTAGTCAACACTTCTGTGTTGACATGAATATCAATAATGTGGTCATTTTTATAAATTTCCTGTATACAAAACTTTGAATTTTCGAAAAAATAAGGATTTTCTTATCCCAGGCACAGATTACCTTAGCCGTATATGGCACAACTTTTTGGAATATTGGATCTTCAATGCTCTTCATCTTTGTACTTGTTTGGCTTTATAAATATTTTGATTTGAGCGTCACTGATGAGTCTTATGTAGACGAAACGCGCGTCTGGCGTACTAAATTATAATCCTGGTACCTTTGATAACTATTTACACCACTGGGTCGATGCCACTGCTGGTGAACGTTTCGTCCCCGAGGGTATCACCAGCCCAGTAGTCAACACTTCTGTGTTGACATGAATATCAATAATGTGGTCATTTTTATAAATTTCCTGTATACAAAACTTTGCATTTTCGAAAAAATAAGGATTTTCTTATCCCAGGCACAGATTACCTTAGCCGTATATGGCACAACTTTTTGGAATATTGAATCTTCAATGCTCTTCATCTTTTCACTTGTTTGGCTTTATGAATATTTTGATTTGAGCGTCACTGATGGGTCTTATGTAGACGAAACGCGCGTCTGGCGTACTAAATTATAATTCTGGTACCTTTGATAACTATAATATGACTGTGGAAATATATAAGAACACAATGTGCTGTATGCAATTGATTAAAACAAATGGTATAACATTTGTTTTTTTAAATTCTGCATGTGTCAAATTAAAACATCTGTAAACATCTAATAAACATTTTATAATAAAATCAATCATCACGTTTAGAACGTGTTTTTGACAATCTGCATATACGTCCAAGTTATGTCATTTTATTATCTATTTTTGTTTTTGTCCTCCATGATGTGCAACAAAATCTGAAAAGTAAATCAAGAGTTCTCTCAGTTTATTCATTATTACTTTTTCTTTGGAATGTATACAAACGCAGGATATGTGATGCATATTTTAAACGAGACTAGGTACAAATGAAAAGTGAAAATTATGTAATATGCGAAGTCCCATAATGTAAGTCACCAATATCTATTTTGGTATATTTCTTTACATGTACTTCCTGAAGTTAAAGATAGTCCATAACATATAATTAACAATTGTGTACGACATTTCGTGAACAAGAATGATTTTTTATATTGATAATTTTGAATCTGCTCGCTTGATTTAATCTTTACACGAAAAGAAATATGTGTTGTTAAAATGTCTTATTCAGTCCTTACTGCGGTCTTCATAAAGGTTGGTTACTTCAAACATGTTTGTTTGTTCCTAGCGTAATTTTATTAATTTGATATACTTAGGGTATCCTAATGTACCAGAAATATTTTCTCCTACTTACTATGTTTTTAATTTGACCTGTTGACACTATTTGTTATGTTTTTTTGTTATTTAATGTTAACTTATATCTGGTCTATTACAGCTTTGATAAGTGTTTTGAATTACTATAAATGTTCACTTCTTCGTACGATGAACATCAAAAGTATTTCCTTTCTCCTGTTATACTCTATATACATCACACATACGGCACCTGTGTCCCATTGGCACTCATACCACATCTTCCTATATATATTTATTGTAATTGTCGACAAACTATACAGAAATGGATTAAGGTTGCTCACATAAAGCCTTTTGGTTTGTTTAAGGCGTTTTTTTTCTAAATTTCTTGTAATAAGAATATGCTAATTTATAAAAAGTTTTTATTTCTACCGACTTGTTTTTTTGATGTAGTTTTTGAAAAACATGTATTTCATTATTAAATTTGAATTATTTTAAATTCTGCGATTCTTATTTGTTCTGCTTCAACTATTTGCCACTGAACCTAAAGGAATTGCTGCAGCTTCTATATAATGTCCGACACTAGTTGATAATTTCAATGGTCTTAACTTTAAAAAAAAACTTGCAAAGTTTCGTTTATATCTACCTGCAAGAGATAGATTTTAACAATAATACACACGGATGGAAGTAGAAGTTTTTTTTCTCAGCCTAATGACTTCTATTAATGAAAAGGGGAATACACCTTCCTCTTCACTGTCAGTATAAGCAGATGTCATTGCTTCTCCTAATCCCAACCTAGCTAAAGTTTTAGCAAGTGATAACAGCAAGCACCATGTTTCTGGTTTCAATGACAATTAAGTGGCTGACTGAGTTTTCATGGCTTACAAATGTTAAAGGGGGTATAAGCAAAAGAGGATAAAGACAAAATTGAGGAACAGACTCTGCATTATCAAACACATAACACAAAGCATTATAATTCATATTGCATGTCATGGATTAATGACTGATTGCTTCAGATCACAAAAGTTCACTCTAAAAAAAGAGTTACGCGCCCTTGAATTTTGCGCCTTAAAAAAATCCTGGGGAGAACACTGAAAGTTATCAACACAACACTCAACCTGAACGTTAAGTTATCTCAACCAATGCATGACTTAATTTTTCTATTAAGAAAGTACATTTGTCATTTCTAAAGATTTTACAAACGTTAGCATTAATTTATATATCTCATTTTCTATACTTTGTCTATTCTGTTTTTTCTTGTATTCCCATTTTTTCTTGCTGTATCGGTAGAAGAATTATTTCGCAATTCCTTCCATCATAAGGATCAGTCGACTGGTATCTACAATATTCCGCATGGTGCAAATTCATCCTCTGTTGCACAATATAATCTTATGTGGTTGTAACCTATACATGAGAGTACATGTAGAAGGTTGTCTAATTGAATGCATTGAGATGAAGTCACCATAGTTAATGTCCCTGTCCGGTGAACCGCTAGGTACTAACTCACTGCTCGAAGCACAGTTTCTATCTTGGGTCGATAATTCACTATTTTCTGTAAATAATGTTTATATGGAATATTGAAAGTATTATTTTAATTAAGCATATTTATCATCTGTGTTTATTTGTAATAAAATATGAAAATTTTGCAAGTTTCATTTAAGACGGCATCCCTGCTTTTTAATTTGATACATGTTACTTGGTCTTTCGTTTTATATGTAATGTTTGAGTACTGTTGGTCTTTCTCTTTTTTTTTTCTTTTTTTTTTTGCCGTAGCGTTGTGAGTTCAATTTCGACTCACGAGTTGATCTCCTTTTGGTATCTTTCACTTCTTTTTGAAATGAAGTCTAAAAATTAAAGCGTATTTTCTAACAATGAAAATTTGATATCATAGATTAACATATAAAATGATGACCGAGGTGCAATAAGGCAAATAATGGATATTTCGGAATAGTGAACTAAATGGAAGTGTGCCAAAATTTGCGTTTTTTTATTAATTTTATTCAATTTGTCTGTCTATTGATAAAACAAATACAGTTTTTGAAACTGTAACCTTCATATACTAATTAAAAGGTTTAAGCTAGATCAAAACACAATAACATTTTGGTAGTAATCGATATGATAACTTGGACAGTCAAGATATTACATTTTTTTATTCATTTTTTGCCACAAAACATATCATTGATCCCAAATTTGATGAGGTCATGATGCTTACACACTAAAACAAAAACAAACACAGCTTACCGATTGACAAACTGCTCTGTTTCCAGTCGTTTTTTACAAAAAAAAAACCCAACTTTTAATCCGTTACATGTACCACTTCAAAATGCCCTCAAATCTAAACATTTTTTTATGTAAATCCTTTAACGACTAATTAGTCCTGAGTGTGAAGAAAAAAGTTCTCACTCAACGTTTACAGTATTAATAACTAATAAACGATATCATAATTTTACAATTTTACATTATTTTTTTTAATTTCTATCTTAAAACAGCTAATCAATTCTAAGTGTAAATGAAATATGTCCCGCTTAACGTTCACATCAACAAATACGCACAATGAATTATTCAAGCAACAACTCATATTGGTGGTCGTCACGGAATTCTATGATAGTCTGCTGTCTATAAAAGTGTCTATTTTAATATTTTGTCTATCTAATTACACCAGGAGTAATGCAATCGGTAAATATAAATTAATAGTACATATCTGCGCACAGTACACTATTTGTTAGTTCTGATCGTATTAACTTTGTATTATGTACTGCAAGAAGAGTTTGATTTTATTTGATATCGTTTACGTAGATATATTTTCGATTTATAGTTCAGAATAATTTCTTAATTAAAAATTCAATTGTATTACCGAACGTTAAATACAATATTCTATGTCTAGTTTTTCTTTAAATACCATTTTCTGAAGTTAGAACAAATGCTTGTATGCAACTACTGACAAAATTAATAACATATCATTTAAATCATTATTCGAAATTGTTAAAGATTATTTCTTATAATCTACAAATTGCACGAAAATGTCGTATATTTTATGGTTAATGGAATAAATAAAATGCAAGCTATCCGGTTGGAAAAATCGGCGGAGGTGAAATATATACTTCCCAATTACAATTACATTAGTTTTTAAGGGGAACCAACAAAATGTGTCTCTATAATAACTTTTACTTTTATTTCGGTAAAGTCTCCATTCAAAAAATGTGTTTCTGTTTATTTTTATTTTTATGCACTGCAGATATAATGTGAAAAGCACCGATAATAATTTACTTCATCAAATAGACAAAAAGTTTTATTTCGGTCTTAAGATTGATGTGTTTTTAAAAAGTGTACCTTAAATTCAACTTTACAACCGTTTGTATTGCTCATCTGCACAAAAAAGATTTTATCATTTTATTCTAGTGTTAAAAAAACCACTTCCAATTCATGTAGTGTTTATGTGCAAATGCCCATATCATACTTTAAAATACAAATTCGGTATCGTATTTCTAAGTGATTGAAATATATCGTCATTATCATTTGTGATACATTTTTCGCTTATCATTTATATCAAAACAAAAAGATAAGCTGTCATTTTAAGAGATTGACAGGAGAATATAAATTCAAAATGTGATCATAATACTGTTACTTGTCCTCACTAGCATATATTTATAATCTAATGCACTTTTATTCATACCGATATAATAACTCGATTGACACATTTAAGATAGATACGGTCTCTTCCTGCATGTTGGTTTTTTGAATAACCAGAAAACAATTGGGCCAGATCTTTAATAAAATGTGCAAATGTTTAGCGCAGTAGGTAATTCATGTGTAGGAATTTTAATTTTAAAAATGACATGTTTTATCATATATATGGTTGTTCATATAGTATACATATTTGTTTAGGGGCCAGCCGAAGGACGCCTCCGGATGCGGGAATTTCTAGCTGCATCGAAGACATGTTGGTGGCCTTCCGCTGTTGTCTGCTCTGTGGTAGGGTTGTTGTCTCTTTGACACATTCCCCATTTCTATTCCCAATGTTATTGTATTTTTTCAAATACTTTTGTTTGATTCAATTTTTTTTCCAGCTTCATAAGGGGAGGCAACTCAAATATAAAGGCAGATAATTCAGATAAAGTGACTTTTACGATAGGATGTGTTAGGATTTGACCTTTTTTATTCTGTAGCAAGAAAATGAGACACGTTACCCATTTTTGGTTTTTCTTATCTGAAAGCATACTATTAGAACTGTCTTCTCATATTATATCTCGTGCCTTGCTGATCATTTGGCTCTAAACAGTTCCTTAATATCTTCTATAAGTTCACCCAGAATCACAAAATTTAACAGAATATATTTTTTGTTGATACACCCACAAATAACACAAACAAGTGGTTAAAAAACTGTAGATTATCGGTTTGCGTTATTCTGCCTTCTTTTTATGAGCACAACAAATCGTACTTAGTAAACAATCACATAAATTCAAACAAAATGTTCTCTGAAAATTACAAAATCAAGATGTTTGACTTCTTGATTGAGAAAATATTCGTTACGTTTGCAGGACGCATTTTCAACAAACAATCGGCATTTTAAGAGGAACCATATGTGTTCCTCTTCTTGCCGTCTTGTTTTTCTTCTTTCGTATAAGGCTGGTTTCATGCATGACATCTTTTTACAAGAACCAAAAGAAGATAACTTCACGTTACGCTACTACGACTATGTACTTTTCCTAAATTATTCAAAATTTGGTGACTATGTTTGAACTCATCGATCTTGAAATGAAGGATACACCAGATTTAGTCAAGTCTGCTTCATATTGTGACAAACATCTAGGAAGTGGCGGTATGTTGATAACAAAGTTTCCTATTTGAGAACTTTCAATTCTGATAAGCAACATTCCAGCAGCGCCTGTATATGGAGTATTTTTCTCATAGTTGATACTATATTCGAGAAATGGCATTAGCTATCATGATTTTGTTGATAAATATGATGCGTACAACGAAGCTGTTATAACAAGAGTTCTAGGTGGCATAATTGAAATTATCTCCTTCGATATTTTACTGACGCAATCACGGGAATATCACAAATTACTGCAAAAGATTTCTATTGTCGTAACCACACTCCCATTTTCTTATTTTAGAATGTAGCCTATTGGTTTAGACTTGTCGCACGATTTCTAATTACATTAGGGGAACATGATTGGTGCCACGTGTGGAGCCGGATTTGATAACCTCTCTCTGGACACATGAAATCAACTTCGGTTTATGTTGGGATCGTGTTGTTCAGTCTTTAGTTTTCTTTGTTGTAGCTTGTGTACTGTTGTTGTTATTGCGAAGGTGTTTATTTTTTGCCGTGGTATTGTCAGTTTATTTTATACTTTTGAGTTTAAATATTCCTTTAGATTCTTTCGTTTTTAAAGCAAATGATTCAAAGAAAACAAAGAAATCTGCCTGGTATCAAACATTTGAAGAAATGAATGTTTTGGAAATTCATGTTAAGAGTTTGTGTGTCTTACTTTAGTACCACTAATATTTCTATGATATACAATTGTTGGTCTTGTGCATATCATGGTCGCTACTTGAATACAATTAGCATTTAACCATAGTCTAGATAGTATATGCTATATTTTTTAGACAATTAGTTAACAGTCGAGGATTTAGAGAACGAAATTGGCTAATAATAATCTATGAAGCCGCAAGACCAACATTTTGGAAATTGTACTAAATCACTTAGTTTAAGTCATGAAGGAAATTTGGCCCCTGGATATCACTCGATCTGTATCCGATCAATAAAAAGCCTATTATGATGTTGACAACAGACAACCTTATGTGCAAATGACAAAGAGTATAAGTAATGGGTTTGTTTTTTTTAGTTTATCATCTTAAAAAATTAATGATTAAATAATTATATTAGCTTTCTTACGACTAAGATTTTTTTTAATATAAAAAAGTGACTTACCGGGCATATTAAGGCTTTGAGGTATCAAGCAGTATCTGATGTAGTAACTTTTTGATTGTATTAATATATAATAGAATGTCAACCCTTAAAATTAACTATGCACACTGTTCGTCGGCATTGTGTTTTCTAACAGACGTCAATTGATGGGTGAAGAACTTTTTTACCGATCAAAGCCCTTAATTTCCATTTGGAAGAGAACACAAAAAGATAAATTTTAAAACAAACCATCTCACGATATTTATATTGAACAGGATTTGTTTTAGTTAATTAAAAGGTCATATAATTGTATCACATATGAAATCAAGTAATAGGATGCTATGAATGACAAACAAAATTAATACTTGAATCCAATCATTATTGAATGAGTAAATACTCATTTAGCATGAGGCACTAAATTAATTCTCAAACGGGGATATTATATTGATAAAGTTTACATTTCCAACACCCTAAAATAAAAGTTTAATAAAACACGGGATATTTGTCGATTAACTGTTATTGCAGTGTCATTTATTGTGACGTGGTTGGAATTTATTCGTTTTTCACGCATGACGAGATATGGACATTTATACTTTAATACGACCAATATTCTATGTAAAGTTATTTTTAAATCATTGTCACATAATTATTACAGGGGTAAATTCATTAAATAAATATACGTCATCAGGGACCGCCCATTTAGGGGAGAGCTTTCTGTATAACACTGAAGTCATATGCTCTTCTGATTGGTAGATAATGTTTGTAATAAATATTTTTTGGCAGATGGATCAAAACTAGAGTTGTAAAAAAAAATAAAAAAAAAATGCTGAGTGTACTAATTTTTTTACTACAGGGTTGAAAAGTAATGGGGGTCAGTATAGGAATTCAGTGCGAATCTACATTGTTTGTAAACAAGGCCATGTGAATGCCCAAAAATGCTGCATGACCCTATGTTTTTATTAGTGCAAAAGATAGAGCTACATTTGTACTTTCATGAATGTTATATGAAAGTTTCCAATTTCTAAAGGTTAATCAGGTATAAATTTAATTCCATACATAGATTAGCATTAAAGTCAATGGGAAATTTTTTACTGAATTTACCCCTACAGTATTTTGTGCGATATGAGCATGCATAAATAAACTCATCATAGATACCAGGACTAAATTTAGAATGTGCATGACGGTAAATTGAGGAAGTAAAATGGTAATTAAATACTCTTTCTTGTAAGGGTAATTGATATTTGCTTTATAATGGTTTCATTAAACACGCTTTATGACAATACCACTTATAAATTAGAATATTTTACACTGTTAGAAATGATTTCGGTATGTGTTTCGACTATACCACATATACCATGTATACGGCAAACGAAATTATTGTTATGGTGTAAATAATGAGAACTTTCAGAATATAGCTTGAACTTTTTCGCTTATTCCGTAGTTTTTAGAAATGATTTCGGTATGTGTTTCGACTATACCACATATACCATGTATACGGCAAACGAAATTATTGTTGAACTTTTTCGCTTATTCCGTAGTTTTTAGAAATGATTTTGGCATGTGTTTCGACTATACCACATATACCATGTATACGGCAAACGAAATTATTGTTATGGTGTAAATAATAAGAACTTTCAGAATATAGCTTGAAATTTTTCGCTTATTCCGTTCAGACATCAGAATTTAAGTATTTATCATCAACTACAGCGTTGTCATACTTCTTTATAATTGCGAATTTTATTGCATCAACAATCGGAATTGAAAGGATAGCCACGTACTGTATGTTTGTTGACGATGCTCTATAAGCCATCGAAAGAGAAAGGTAAAACGTTAGGTGATGTATTCTGCTGATCAATCTATTGATAAACAGCTCCCTATGCTTCTGACCAAATTGTAACATGCAGAACTAATAAATCTTTTGTCGAATTGTTTACAAAAATTGCAGTTGAGGATGTTAAATAGATAATACGGATATTATTTGTTTTGCTTAAATTTGTTTGATATGAACTGTTTCAACAGATGACCGATGGATTGAAATGAAAATAATGCGGTTTTTTTACATAAAAAGCACAAATTAGAGATTCATTTGATTACAATTACATATTCATGATATTGTTCGTTTTTTTTCTGCAATGCAAGAACAAAGGGTCTGTATTAAAATACTCGTTAGTGTCTTTTTGCAAAAATTAAAGAAATAAAGGTGTCTTACTTATCAATAACCTGGGCACTACATTTGAAAATTGGAATACAAAAACTGTCATAACATTTTGCTAGTTTTCCAATGTATGGTTACACATTTTGTTAATAAAGTGAAACACATTATTGTGGATTGATACATGCCATACTAAATATACTAACAGAGGGCCGTCACAAAATGTTTATTGTAAATATATTTTGAAGTCTGTTTCTGTGTTGATATAAAAATGATATACTATTACAAATTATATTTGGTGCACATTAGGTTAATTTTGATGAGCATTTTGCAAATTTCATCTGCGCCAGTGGGCCTTAAAACAAAACAAAACTTGCTTCCAGGTACAGACGTTAAAACTATTATGATTCACGCTTTACGTGTAGTCAAAACTATTGTTATTAACGGAATAAAAGTTGGTCTAATTATCGTTTACTTTTACTTTACAACTGAATAAGAATATACCTACTTGTTTTAGACGTATGTGTATAAAAAAATCAATGAGTCTTATGAAGTGTGTTCCTAAAATGACCAGTACCATTATGTTGATATTTTAGACTAAACGTTAGCCTTTTCGTTTATATTATCGTATGCATTGAATTGGAGCTTTTCCATTGTTAACTATGAATATAACTGAAAAACGAACGACGTTAATGACGTTATTATTGTGGGTACAAATGCTTGAGGGTTGTATCCATAAACTTTCATTTTGTATGAAAATATGATAGTGTAATTGCTTTTGAACTTTTCTGTGACAAATGCAAAGTATTTATCTATACTAGGTAACTAAAGTATGGGCTCCGTCCAATGAAATAATATACATGTACAAGCAAAAACATATTTAATTTACTAAATATGTGGTAGAAATATAATGTGATAAGAGTTTTCATGTTCCTGTTTGACCTCTGGGGTTGAAGGCATAACACTTTGCTCAGTGCTCGGAACACAAAAATCATGCTCGAAACATGAAATCCAGCCATTTGATTGGTTGATTTTCGAGTCTGAGTACAAAAATCATGCTCGAAGTTTTATGACCGTGAAGCCAGGCCTCAACGTCAGGAAAACACTTCGAATACCAATATTCAAATTAAGAATAGAGAATAATAAAAAAAAAATAACTGTATGAAATGTAGTATTTAATACACGTAGCTGTATTTAAATTATTATTGTGAATACAGTGTTATAGGAATAAGCTAGTTTTTACTTTTTTACTACTTAATTATTATTTTTTTTCGTTTAATATTTTCAATTTGACTTGGATGGGTCATATAAAATATAACAAAGCGAAAGCTGTAAGCAGATACATAAATGTTAAGACGTAACATGCTTGAGTAGAAATGTGTACTATTTCGATGCAGCATTGAAATGGTTCTATTCGCAAATCTGCAACGTAGGATCATTTGAGGGTCGAAATAATTTTGTTTAAACAAAAAACTAAATGTGTAGTTTGAACGATAAAACCACATCATCTTATCAAATAACGAATTAACAAACTAATTATTTTATAAGTATTAATGTTGATCAACAGCATTTATCTCAATGTTTGGCTTTGAGCGTTCCTGATGAAGGTAAATCCAGAAAAGCGATTCGGACGCATAGAATTATTAAACGTGTTGTTTTCAATTTTTTAATAAACGTTTGCAACTTAATGAGAAAAACAATTACTATGAGTTTGTTATATAACAAGAAGAGCACATTATAACTTTTGAAAATGTTGTTAATTCTTAAACCTTTTGGTAGTATTGCATCCACAAATTGAAATTTAAAATGTAGTGATTCAACAGCTGGATAAACAAATCCCCAAAGGAAATGATAAGACTTTCAAACGATTAACTTACATTACAATTAGATGTATAATGATAACATTAGGCGTAAACAACAAAATATAAGTCGGGACGACAAAGTAATAATTAAGAACCCTATCTTCCATAACATCGACAGTGTTTCTTTTTATATATAATAAATTTATAATTTTTCATTGATATATATATTAAACATGTATTTCTACTTACATGACTAAAGACACTTAAAGAACGCGATTTTTATATTATTTGTCAATTGGTATGTGTATTGATCATATTCTTTATAAATAAAGAATACATTTGTATTTTCAGTTTCCGATATCACGCGACTATATGTTTATGAATGGCGTGATTCACACGGTATGCACTTGGTTATTTAAAGATGAGTACTTGTGATAGTAAACACTTTATTTGTTATAGTATTTGATTCATATATTATATGTGCGTAATTGTTAGAACCCATAAACATAATAAAAGAACTAAAAAGCTTGAAGCGTTACATTATTTTATCACAAAATGGAAATGTCTACACAACCACTCTTTAAATTAAAAAAAACGTAAATATTTTAAGAACAAATTTGTTCTTATTACTTTATAGACATACATAGAGATACAGTGTTATTGATGAGATGTATTTATACATCATATCTCATGTGCATATCACAATGTACTGTTTAACGATAAGTAAATACCTTGGTTTTTTTTAAATAATTAAAAACAAATGCATAGTTTTTTTATGAGGACCATGCATACTCAAATTTACAACAGTTGTTATGATCTGATGATTTGGTTAAATATAATTCTATGAATGGAGATAATATTTCCTACGGTATTTACCCGATTACAGGTGAATAGTTATGATAGTAAATAGATGTAAGCAAATATAGTTTATCATGTTTAACACGTCATATCAACTAGACATATGACGACAGAACATCTTGGCACTGTAAACCAATCAAATGACTAAACGTCACACCATTGTAGCTCACAGTATCATTACAATCGACCCATAAGGTTAGTGTAAAGGCAGATAAAATGATAAAATGTACATAGTTCAGCGATTTGATTTTTTTTCTTTTCTAATGAATGAGTAAATGCAAATTAAACACTTGACACCAGTATTCTGGATGTTTTATCTGACATCGTGATTGTAGTGTTAATTCGTTGAACACTGCTGTGAAATGAAAACGTTATGCATTATTATAAAGTTAAAACTTTGATAATAACTCAGTGTTACCCGTGTTGTATTGTTTACAAAATATTAACTGTGCAGAAATCAACATACGTCAAGTACAAATATATCAAACAATGAATGTCAAAGCTCCCTAGCTCATAAACATGATTCAGTTGGTTGGTGTCTCGTAGTATGATCAACTTTTTATTCTTCTTAACATATTTTACTATATAAAGCACAATCAGTCAAAGACAAACTGTAATGTATCTTACACAAAATCTGTACAGTCATTTAATACATTTATACAGTATAGTAGGCTTTGTTTTCAAATTTCCCCTGGTTTTAGTTTTGTTGACAAATATGTGTTATCTTTATTTGATGGAAACAGAATCATCGTTAACAAACAAATTAATCAAGAATTCAAACACATTATACGAATCGTTATTCATAACTTGGTACAATCGTTTCCTTTTGATCGGTGTAGCTTAACAGTTGTAAACTTCTCTTTTATACAGACAGAAATTAACAGCCAGTAAAAGAAATAATGTGTAAATTTTATATGGTTCGATCTTTTACGATTTTTTTATCAACAGACTAGTACACATGTAGTGGGCAGTCCCTTTTGTTTTAACAAATGGATATAATGGGGTTTTTTTTACTTACTGTAGTAGTTCATACAAATATGCATCCACATGAAAAAATGGGATATGTAGAACTTACATATATATTTTTCCAAACAATTGCATCTGACTGTAAAGATATATTACAATACAGTATACTCTTGGAATTGATTTAAACAAATTGTATAACATAAATTTATGCTTTTTTAATTGTGCATATGTCAAATTAAAACATCTATACACATTTTGGAATCAAAACAGTCATCATATAAAGAACCCGTTGTACAATCAGCTTATGCGTCTACGTTATGTCATTTCATTTGCTGGTTTCCTTTTCGTACTACATGATGTGTGACAAAATCTGAAAAGTAAATCATGTGTCTCATAATACTCATCACTACATTTTCTTTTGTGTATATTTAAACACAGGATACATGTATGTGGTGAATATTTTGATCAAAGGAGTAGGTCCGGTAAGCACCGATTTTGGCCTCCAATTTCAGGTTCATCTGACGAAAGATTTTGACCACTTTTTAAACACTTAAGTGTCTAATTTATTTGATTCTATAAGTTTATGTTAAAGATTATAACTGATTTTGTCATTAAAAACGATCCGATTCGAGCTCAAATATGAAAAATCTACAAAATCTGCCGAAAAATGTCACTTTTCAGATGATTTTTGTCAAAAATGAAAGTGTTCATCCTCAACCTTTATATATGTTATGTTTTATTATCAAATACAACTTACATTTTAATATTAAGGATGAACACGAATGCGGCCACTTTCGTTTTACACGAAAACCGTCTAAAATTTAACTAAAATGCTAGAAATGTGAAAATTTCAGTGATTTCGCATGACTTAATGGGGCTAGTACCCGATATATGTGCACTGTATTGCCAAAAACAGCCCATATCTATGTAGCAGAAGCATTCTACTGTCCAATAAATTACTAAAAATTTACTGTTTAACAAGGATTCTTACTTGACCTACTCTTTTACAAATTAAAAAACAAAAATCATGCAATATGCTTTATGTGAAATAGCATAGGTGTTTCATACCATTGTTTGCTTGTATATCCGGAAGTCAGTTAGTTAAAAAAGATTATTTACAATTGTGTACGGCATTATTATGAACCAAAAATGATTCTTGATATTGATACCGTTAAATCTGCTTTTTTTAGTTTACTTTTATACAAACAGAAATATTTGTTTTAATGTCTTACTCAGCTCTAATTTCAGTCTTGATTCAATTTGCTTACATAAAGCCTTATGTTAGTTTCAAACGGGTATTTATAAATACTATATACATTTCTAATTAAGGTATGCTTATGTATAAACAAAAATTGTTATATCTACTAAAAACTATTTTTGCATATAATTTTGAACAAACAAATCTTCAATTGTTACATTTTTTTTTAATACATCAATTTTAGTCTGCTTTTCGTCAACAATTTGCCACTGAAGTTTCAGTAATTAACTAATCGGTGCATTCTTGTCTAATATAACAATTTTCGATTAACAAAGTGGACTTTTCCTTTTACTGAGATTTAAAAAATAATTAGAGGTATTTGATAAATGTTTATTTACCATATAATGTCTACTCTGTGCTTCTTGTTTCTTGTATTCCCACTTTTTCATGTTGTATCGGGAGAAGAATTATTTGACAGTTCCTTCCATCATCAGGTTCTGTTGATTGGTATCTGTACAATATTCCACATGGTACACATACATCCTCTGCTGCACAACACAGTCTTATGTGATTGTAACCCATGCATGAGAATGCATACACATGTAAAGGTAGTCTAATGTGACGTATTGGGATGAAATCCAGATGGTTAATGTCCCTGTACGGTAAGCCGGTAGGTACTAACTCACTGCTTGAAGCATAATTACTCTCTTGGACCGAAAAGCTACTGTTTTCTGTGAAATCATCAAAAAAAATGTAAATATCAAATATTGAAAAATATGATTTCATTGAAGAATATTTTCTTTGTTTGCTTGTTTTACAATATGATAATATTACAAGTATGATTAAAAAAGCATCCCGTGTGGGGTTGCTGTTTCTCCGTCAAAAAATCTAGCAAATTTTTTCATAACGTTTAAGTTCATTTGTTTGTTTATAAGAAACAGAAATATTTTCTGTGAAACTGTTATAACATAGTAAAAAGTTAAAAATTGATGAGACTGTCATTAAAGTGAGAGGGTTAGCGCTATAGAACCAGGTTTAATCCACCATTTTCTACATTTGAAAATGCCTGTACCAAGTCAGGAATATGACAGTTCTTGTCCATTCGTTTTTGATGCGTTTTGTTATTTGATTTTGCCATGTGATTATTGACTTTCCCAATTGATCTTCCTCTAAGTTCAGTATTTTTGTGATTTTACTTTTTACAATAGAAACCACAAGTAATATAGGTATTTTCATTCTAGAATTTTGGTTGCTCTTTTTCGTACCATTTTTAAGTCAATGTATTTGAACAGTGTGATTGTAAAAAAAAAGTATCAACTGAACATACTTTCTCAAGCTTGGGGATGAATCAGTTGTAGAATATAGTTTAACAAACAGCTGAGAATTAGTGTTTGTGTTCACTCCACGATAAAAAAATTCTAAAGGCGCTAGTGGCCCTAGGATTTTAAAAATAACAAAAAAAAAGAAACGGTCATGATACGTATTTAAATTAATTTCTGATAAGTATAATTAATATAATGAAGTTAACTTTGTATGTAGAGTGTTTAGCAGTATTAAAAAGTGATACAATCCTTAAAAGGCCTATTGGCCAAGAAATACTACCGTGCTACGTATACCGGTGTTCAAAAGTCATAAATCGATAGAGAGAGAAAACAAATACCGATTACAGACTAAAACCGATGCAAATGCATGTACCATAAGAGGAAAATAAAGAAACAACAGGAACACCGAAGTGCAACAAAATTATCTACTTACAAAATCATGATAAGAAATGTCTATTGCATCTTCCGAAATTTTTGCATGCATTTATTATTGCGATTTTGTCATTAAAGACTATTATGCGATTTTAATTTTTCCGATATTGACAAAAATTCTATTAAAGTCATATACTAAATTTCAAAATGCGAGTTAAATTTATTTGGCGATTTTAACCCCTTGTCGCAGTTTTAGCAATAATAAAAACATCGCAATAATTTGTGAATTTACAGTAATTGTAAAATGATAAGATTATGATATAGTTAATCACATTATTGTTGCCGTAAACTTTATGTGAAGAATATTTCATATAATAATTAGTCGTTGAAAGATTGATAAAACAAATGATGTAAACTTATAAAAATATTATTATTATACTGAGCCAAAAAAGTTTAGCAACAAAAATATGAAATTTTATTTTATTACAAAATTGTAACAACATATGATTTTAATAATAAAAAAAATGAAAATATGACATGTCAGAAGCAACATGAATGTTTATCACACCCCCCCCCCCCCCCCCTTCATTAGGATTTTCTTTGTATGGAGCGCTGGAGGGTCAAAATGCGAAAATGAGTACTGTGTTATTGAAAATCAATTTCTAGGACATGACCTAAGTGCACAATCTCCGGCGCAGAGATCACATATCCGTTCCGTTCAATGCTTTGTAACACTACACTCATATTAAGTGCAGTATTGCAAAGCATGTATGGAACGGATATGAACTCTGCGCCGGAGATTGCTAAGTGCATCAATGAAGGATTGGCAGGCACACCAGCAGCAGCCCTTAGTCAATGCACTATTCTTGTGACCGGAAAAAAAACTTATCACGTGTTGATGTAAAGCGAAAGTAGCGCTCCTCCCTTGACGATGGTTTTTCTTGGTCTACGACATATCGACCTATCCAGTGCAGCTGCAATTTGTCGATATCTGTTTGTTAGTCACTAAACTGTTGGCTTATGCACATTTAATCAAGCCACGACATCAGAAACACTCACTCTGGCATCAACTATTCCAATAGCCTTCTGACGGTCATTTTCGGGAAGGGAAGGTTGACGCTCTATGCGATTTTTTTCAAACTTTTTTGTGTTTTTCTTACCAATGGTGTATTTCTGAACGTCAGTGAAAAAAAAATTGTTTTAAAAGTACAGGTACAGAAGGTAAAACACCAATTACACGTGGAAAGCTAAAATGGCGCGAAATCAATCATCCAGAAAAAAAATTACAGGTAAAACTAAGGATTATATAAATGATGTTTAAAAAAAATAATTGCAGAAACAACAAAAGAAAAATTGAAAAAAAAGTGTTGCTAAACTTTTTTGGCTCAGTATATATTATTTGGTCTATAGAGCATTTTCACGTGCTACTTATAACTAACTACATTTAATTTTTGTAGGCTTAAACATTATTTTTTATTTGGAACCAGGTTAAATTTAGGGATTTTTTCTTTCGTTCACAAAACTCCTTATAGGCTACTTACATGTGTATAGTGTTTTTATTGTATGGTTAGTTTTCACTATGTTAATACAGTTTTACAGAAAATATTTCTGTTACTATTTTGACATAATTATCGTTATCAAACATTTTCTAGCAAATGCATGCACCTATATTGATGTATAATCTGTTTTATTACATCAGGAATTCTGTAATTTAAAAGTGTAAAGTCAGCATATATCTCAGCTCACAGTATAATATATATCAGTGTTGGTCTGCAAATAACAGTGGTTGTCGTTCGTTTATGTGTTACAGATTTGTTTTTTCGTTTATTTTTGTACCTATATAAGGCCGTTAGTTTTCTCGTTTGAACTGTTTACATTGTCATTTCAGGGACTTTTATAGCTGACTATGCCGTATGGGGTTTGTTCATTGTTGAAGGCCGTACGTATTTTGAACGAAATTACTTCTTAAAAGGAACCCCAAAATATGTACCTATATTACTTTTTTTTTGTCTAAGGACAAGATGTTTTAACAATATATTTATAAATTTATGCACTTTGAGTGTTATGTGTAAAGAGCCGTTATTAATTTATTTATCAAAAAGAAAAATTATCAAAATATATTTAATTTGTTATTAATTTAATGTCTTACCTTCCATGATTATGATAACAAAAAAAATGTTTTCGTTTTAAGCTAGATTTATTTTTTTTCAGTTTTTGTGTGAAGTTTACTACAAATGACGCAAGACCTGGTTCCTGTTTAATTGATAATAAGTAATTCATTACAACCGGTTGTAAATTCTTCTTTTTATACTGATTCTCCCGATAATTTTTAAAGCACGAAAAGGTTTAAAACCGTTTCATTGTTATTGGTTCATCCGTAAAATCTATTATTACATATCATTTTCTTATTTCAATAAGGACGTTAACTTTAAATGCGTTATAAGCGTGTAAACAATTCGTTTCAAAATTAAAAATGATCGATTCATTAAAAACGTATTTGCTACTGAAAGATACTACATGCAGATCGAATATGTTCAAACAATGAGTTAAGGGGGTTCGTGGGTCTAAATCATTTTTTTTATTTGATACAAGATTTCTCTATGTTTTTTCTGTAAATGAACTTTATCTTATACTTAATAGAAAAAAATGAATTTAAACAATGGGGTCACGTTTCATTTACGCTCACAATCTGCCCTCGAAAGAAGCATCAATTTGGTTAATGTCCTATTTGTCTGTTGAACTAATAGGAGAAAAAGCGGTAATATCGAAATAAAAAAGAACTAAATTATAGAAATCGCTAAAATTTTACAATTATTTAGTTTATGTACAGCTTATTTGAAAACAACAATAAGAAATATATAAGTCACCGATGAGTTATATTTACCTTATTAAATCAAAATAGATTCTCAGTTTTATTTACATTTCATTTTCTAGTACTTTGCAACAGTAAAAGTGCAGATGTTAATTTGTTTTTTAGTTTATACATCATCATGATTATATACCTTATAGAGAGGCAAAATATACTAAAAGGAGATTCAAACTTATATGTATTTGTATATCATCAAAGAAGAAACGTGTATTGAGTTATGCACACCCAATGCAGTAACAATCGGTTTCTCTTATAGTTATTACACTGTCGACGTATATTGCTCCTTTTAATCACACTTGATTCCCTATTTTGTCGTTTGCTACATAGTATTTAAACATCGTTAAACTACTTCTGTCTTAATGTAAATCTAATACGTAAAAATATTGACATAGGAAAATATATTCACTAAAGTATCAGTACATGACTTGCGTTTCGGTATAATCACTAAGGATTGTTAGGTAATAATGTAGATCTTCTGTACAGAGCACAGAATATGACGATATCAATGTTTTAATTTTTCAACGACTGAAGATTCTGTTGGACAAAATATCTGTACTTGTGTATGGATCGACGTTATTTTTTTTTAATTCCAGAGTCCTATAGAAATGAATGTGAATAAAAATAGAACTCCGATCAAATACCATATAGATTATATATTTGGGATTTAAAAACATTTTCTGTTGACAATATCGGGTACATATTTCAGGTACTCAGCTTTTGTGATCCACATGGATTGAAATGAAGACAGTGGCAAGAATTGATCCACCAATCCGTGAGGAATCTTTTCTTTCTGAAGGCGCAACTTTATTTATCAGCATGCGTTCAGGAATCAAAGTTGCAAATTCTTTCTGCAGATGCTTTGAAAATCCTAGAAGACATTGAAGTTTTCGTAAATTGTTGATTTAAGAAAAAATAATTTTATACGCCCTGTTTATTAAATACCGATATGAAATATTTCTATTGGAATGGCTTGACTTTGACAAATAAATTAATACTTATCGCCATTTCGCAGGTTTCATTAAGATTCAATTAAGATTTGCTATGATAAATGCTCTGTACACTATACAAAAAAGAGTGCGTGGTGTGAATTCTAACGAGACACCTAACCTTCAAAAGTGAGATGAAGTACTGTAAAGTCAGATATTATCGCGATGTGTTTAGTATTTCGAAAAATGCCAGTCAGTTATAATCGCAATAATTTAAAATCGCAGTAATAAATGTACGCAAAATTGTCTGATCTTTCAGTAGGTGAATGTAAGCAATCATAAGCAATCGTACGGCCTTCAAAAGTTAGGGGGGAAAACATAACGTAAAGTAGTATGTTTTGAAATGCTTTGACATGACGCATGTGAAGGTTGTTTTCGAAATATGTATGATTACCGCTCCACGTTACATGATTTGAGTGAGTTCATTATCATATATCCATCACAACTTACAGTGACTTATACATGAATTTGTATAGTATCACATGCTACTAGTAATTGTATAAGATAGACTGTTTTTCCGGAGTCAAAAAGAAGAAATAGTTACTACACAAACACCAATCACATTATATAGTAGATTTATATGTTCCGGCAAAAAATTAAAATCACATTAAAACTAAACTCCGAGGAAAATTCAAAAAGGAAAAGTCCCTTATAAAACCAAAAGCTCAAACGCATCATGCGAATGGATAACAAATGTCATATTCCTGACTGGGTATAGGTATTTTCTTATGTAGATTTGAACCTTGTTTTTTAGCTACCTAAACCCTACACGTGTATGACAGTCGCATCAAATTCCTTTAAATTGACAACGATGCAAACCTGGGAATTTAAACAGAAGGAAGGTACTAGGTAAAAGCAAAAGTATAACGAAATAGTGAAAGAACACAACCATTGAGTATTAAAATTGTTGATATTGAGATTTAAGAAATAACAAATAAAATATGAACGACTATTTTTTTTCTTTTTTATTTCTGTTGTACATTACTTGTAATGTACCGCGGTATTTTAATGAATCTTTTTTTGTTTCCTCGTGTCATCTGGTTAATTATTCCTTAAACATCTGTTTGATCAACTTTAAATCCATATGAAAAAATAGAGATGCATTTAGATATTAACGTGAACAAACGGTATATGGTGAATAACAGCAGTCTTCCATTATAGACAGATGTCTTACGGTAGGTCATGTTCTAAATCATTTAGTTAGGACTGTGATACTATAAATATATACAAAAGTGGCATTCAACTGTATCTGTCATTACCTGTAGGATTCGCTTACCTTTCTGGAGCATCAGGCTTTGTTGTGACGTCATTTTTGTGCTGTTTCAGAAATTTCATAAATTCAAATGTGACGTAATTTTTTGTGCCTTTTCGCAACTTCGTATGTGACGTCATTTTTATGTTTATTGCGTTAAGGCCTAAACTGAGTCGGGTGTGTCTATTCTGTGTTGGTCTTTGCATTATGTATTCGGGTTTTGTTTTCTGTAATAAGTTAATACTTTAGTTTCATTGTGTATATCTTTTATATTCGTTTGATAAAATTTACTGTTTGCAATAGCATTAATTGTTCTAAAATATAAGGATGTTCTTATCCCATTAAAAACATAGCCGTATTTGACACAACCCTTTTCAACTTTTGATCTTCAATGCTGTACAACTTTGTACCTTTTTTTCAATTCGATCTTTTATATCTGGGCGTTACTGGTGATTCTTGTGTGGACAAGGCGCATTTTTGGCGTATTAAATTTTAAACCTGATGCTTTTTGTTATTTATTTATCATGTGTTTCTTTGTTAAATACGTTCTCTATTTTATTTGTATTGTAGTCCTGTAATATTATGTTTTTATTTCAATGTTATATTTAACATTGCCATTAAAGTGCGAGGTTTGGCATGCCACAAAACCAGATTCAACCCACCATTTTTTCCTTTAAAAATGTCCTGTACCAAGTCAGGAATATGGCCATTGTTATATTATTGTTCGTTTCTGTGTGTGTTACATTTTAACGTTTCGTCGTTTGTTTTCTCTTATTTTTTAGTGTAAATTCACATTGCGATAAGACGTGTCACGGTACTTGTCTATCCCAAATTCATGTATTTGGTTTTGATGTTATATTTGTTATTCTCGTATGATTTTGTCTGAGGCTTGGTCCGATTCTGTGTGTGTTACATTTTAGTGTTGTGTCGTTGTTCTCTTATATTTAATGCGTTTCCCTCGGTTTTAGTTTGTTACCCCGATTTTGTTTTTTGTCCATGGATTTATGAGTTTGAACAGCGGTATACTACTGTTGCCTTTATTTAGTACTGTTCGAGTTTCTTAGTCTTTTGTTTTTCATATTATGTTTTGTCAGCTGCTGTATGAATTTCACTTTGTTTTTTGTTTTTTGCAATGTTTTTTCGTAAAATTTTCGGTTTATGTGTTTGAATGTTTCGTTTGTTTACGCAACTCCCGATTCAATCCATATAGTACATTTTCTTTTGATAAGGTTTTGCTGTAACTTAAACTGAATATTACTGTCAATCTTATATAATCAATTTTTTTGTCTCATATATTTTTCAATTAATTAATTGTAAATGATTGAGATATCTTATATTCTTTCTAATGATATAAGCTGCCAAATTCATAGCAACTGAAAAGACTTTTTTTTCATATTACCGTCTTTCGACTTTTGAGTTAATATTCTTTTCCACCAGTTACCTTCTACCTGGTTGGACATCCTGTTCCTGGTACTCAGTCAACAGAGAGCAACGTAAAGAAGTAATCTAGTTATCAGTTTATTTTCTTGAGGAAATGAACTTTTTTATGTATTAATTATACGACAAAATAATCGCAAACGTCAAACTCCGACCCCCAACCCCAATCCCTCCCCCCAACCACCCCAAAGTGCACAGTTTTTGACTTCTGTCGGTTGGTTTTATTTTATCTAGTGCCAGGATGTCTAACAACATATTAGGTAACCTTTCAAAAAATGTATAATCCGGAGTCAAACGTCGGTAATATGAAAAAAGTATATTAACTTTTACTATTTTATTTTATTTTAATATAAGACTTTTTACAAAATTTCAAATGCTAAATAAGAAAACATCATTCATAAATGCAAAAAGCAGAATAAAAGATTAGAGCAGTTCGAGAACACTTCAGGGCTTAAAAAAATTATCAAAAGTACCAGGATTATAATTTAGTATTCCAAACAAGTACAAAGTTGAAAAGCAATGAGGATTCAAAATTCCAAAAAGTTGTGCCAAATACGGCTAAGGAAATCTATGCCTGGGATAGGAAAATCCTTAGTTTTTCAAAAAAAATCTGAATTTTGTAAACAGGTTGTTTTGTTGTAGGTTCGTGTAAATTATTTTTTAATTTCTGTGTAATAGATTAATCTTACCTTTTGAAGGTCGAAACACCATCTCTGGACACTCAAATCTCTCCTTGCCAATGGTAATACAATTTCCATCTGGAAGTTTATATGCTTTATCAACATCGGGAAAACATTCCGACCTAGTAATTTCATTTAAGTAATCTTCCGCTACATAACTCATTTTTTCTTTCATTTCTCTAACAACTTCAAAATCACCTGCAATTATTATGTGTGTGATATTTGTTAAGCTCAGCAAAACATAAATGTCCGTTACACACATGTTGTAAATTAAAAAGAATGTTTCTTTTGTGGTGTTAGTTTTAAAGAACTTTTGTATACAAATCATAGCTTCTGTTAAATAATTGATGATTTCTCAAAACAAAATATATATGAAATGAAAAGTCAACTCTCTTTTGTCTTTAGTTGCTTACGAAGACGTGATTTAGCATTTTATTTAAAAGTAAAAACAACTCTTTAAATTCAAAGTGTTGATTTGAAGAAGTAATAATTGGAAAATTAAAAGAAAAGAAGACGAAAATATCAAACCAGGGTTAATCTTCGAAAGGTCTATTTATTCCTGTTCTACTAGTGGCTTATGTTCTGTTAATTATAACAAGTGTATAGTAAGTACCAAGGGCTACTCAATGTTGACATACTCGAGAAACAATAGAGGTATTATGCATTGATGCAGTGATGAGTGAAACATGTTTGTGGTCATTTTTTTTTATAAACTAGCATGTTGAATAACGGTCACTGGGACATATTTTTTAAACCCCTTAGTCCTATAGCTTTCTGACTACAGGTAAATGTAAAATTAAACGCATGGGAATATCTGTTATCATGTAACAAACACACTACATATTCAGATGATAAAAAGTTAGAGAGTGTTCTGTGAAAGAATTGAAAAGATCTCTATTTGTCGTAAAATAATCCCCCCCCTAAAAAAATGATAAATGCATAGTATATATTCAAATAGTGTGGCATTGTTATATGTTACCAGTAGTTACAAAATCGTGTCCTTTTTCATGTAGCAGAGTCTGCAAATAAAATGTAAGGTCTCTGCCTCCTAAATCTAGTCTCTTGACTAGACAGTAGTTTGTACACAATATCCTATAAAAGAACAAAAAAGGCCGAGGGAATGTCTAGATAAAAGATGATTTATGTTTTCCACTTTAAGAAATATGATTGTGTATTCATGAAGGCAATGACTAAAACTTGCCCTCAAACAAAGATAATCTGACCTTTATTAAAGAGGTATGAAACGAGTGACGCGTGAAAAGAGGGGGAAATAAAGTTAATCCATTGTTTAAACCAATTTAACAAAAAGTATATGAACAAAATTTTAAATTTAAGATAAAATCAAGCCGTTTAGTTGTAAAAAACAAGTTTCATTTGACTTCAATATAGGTTTTAAAAATATGCAAATAATTATCATTCATTCATTTTCCATCTTCATCAAACATACGTGCGATACCTTGAACATAACAGCGGCTTTACGGTATCTGCTATATGTTATCCTTAAAGAGCAAATTTTATCATTTAATTATTTTTTTCGCAGATTTATTATTTACAATACATTTATCTCTACAATTAGTTGGGATCAAAGATTAAGTCAAATATCAATATATAACTTGTACAACAACCACGAACCGAATAAATTAGTCTAGATATATACACTTATCAAAATGCCGTGGCCTCTTGTTCAGATAATCATTTATATTTCTTGTATATGTAATGAAAAATGAAATGACAACTATCAACATTAACGTAAATTGAGTAAGGGTCATTTGGGGTAAATTATATATATTTACTTTGAAAAATCTTGTTTTTGTATAAGTTTCGCTTATAAAATATATATATCTCAAGGTGATATTTTACCTAACCTATTAAGTGATTAGAAATTTAATTGAAAATAGTTCTTTTTCGTAGTGTTACAAAATTTCTTATAGCACGGTATTCGTTCATAAGTACACTGTATATTTCTAAATTGTTCAATATTTGAGTTTGGTTTTTTTTTATTTGTAAATCTGATTGATTATTAACACTTATGGATATTCTGTTAAAAACATTTTAACCTTGTTATACAAGATTTTTTTATGTCCGCAATCTAATAACAATAATATTTTGTTTTCGTTTACAATTTGATTTTTTTAAATCGTGACAAAAAAAAGGTAACAGTAGTCTACCACTGTTCGAAATTTAACAATCGATTTGAAACAAAAAAATCCGGGTTACATACCTAGTAACAATATCTTTTTTTAAATTCTTTTAATCTAGTTACAAGACAAAAATGTAATTCACACAAGTTTCGAATGTTTATATTTTCTTTTTTAAATAATAGAAAATTTAATATTTAAAAATTGTTTTAAGATTTTATTATCTTGAATGCTAGGGACTAAGATAGTTTTCAACTCCAATTATCAAAATATTACTATGCCCTCAAACAAAGATAATCTGATCTTTATTAAAGAGGTATGAAACGAGTGACGGGTGAAAAGAGGGGCAAACAAAGTTTATCCATTGTTTAAACCAATGCATGAATTTAACAAAAAAGTATATGAACAAAATTTAAATTTAAGATCAAATCAAGCCGTTTAGTTGTAAAAACCAAGTTTCATTTGACTTCAATATAGGGTATTAAAATATGCATAATTATCATTCATTCATTTTCCATCTTCATCAAACATACGTGCGATACCTTGAACATAACAGCGGCTTTACGGTATCTGCTATATGTTATCCTTAAAGAGCAAATTTTATCATTTAATTATTTTTTTCGCAGATTTATTATTTACAATACATTTATCTCTACAATCAGTTGGGATCAAAGATTTAGTCAAATATCAATATATATAACTTGTACAACAACCACGAACCGAATAAATTAGTCTAGATATATACACTTATCAAAATGCCGTGGCCTCTTGTTCAGATAATGATTTATATATCTTGTATATGTATGAATGTCGAGATGTTTTAGCCTGATTTTTCGAAAAGGAACTAAAATATAAACAAATGCAAGGTGTCTTGTTGTTCATAGAAGTAATTGGTTTGCCAGTAATTCAATCATTTGCCAAAAGGGATCAATGAAAGTGATTTCCTACTTTTTCAACTACTTTGATGAGACTGTTTTATCACTGTGCGTTAACATGGTTATGAAATTAAGTAATGAAAAATGACCGATAGTGAAAAGTGTCATATCTTGTCATCTTACCTTCAAACAGGAACAATATGTGTATCACCATCTCCTATTTCAAGCATGATTGCAGACTGAGAGCCTCTCCCCGACCAGTAACTTGACAAAACACCTTGCATGCTCACGTAAAATGCAGGTACCCTAAGCTTTTCGAAAAATATCTATATAAAAAATCAAATATTTGTATATGATATACATGTCCAGCTTTACATTAAAAAAACTATTGTCATTAGACAACACCGATAATTTGAAACATCCCAAGTGTGTTTTATTGGATGACTGTGGTTTACAATGCTAATACGATAAATTCGAGAAAATGAATCCACGTCAATAGTGTTTGTCTATTGGCTCTAGTTATTTGAGACGTAAATCCAATTTGAAATAAATTCAAATGACATTTAATTGTTATCTCAAAAATAATTAAAGAAAAGTAAAGAAAAAAAACGAACACGTTCCTACTGTTGTCAATATACCATATCTGTATTGCAATTCCTAAAGACTGCAAAACAAGTAAGAGGTAAAGCAAGCTATAAGAGTTATCAAAGGTACCAGACTTATAATTTAATACGCAGACGCTTTTCGTCTACATAAGACTCTTCAGTGACGCTCAGATCAAAACCTGGGTTAACCCACCATTTTCTACATGAGAAAATGCCTGTACCAAGGCAGGAATCTAAAAGATGTTTTATAATAGTTTGATATGTTTAAGATTTTGATGTTATGTTATGTTAACAATTTGATAAAAGTTTTTCCTTTTTAATGACCTTAGAAGTTTGGTAATTTTGTAAAATGGAAACCATAAGTCATGACAGTCGCATACCACTGACTTCTAAGCTGAGAATTACTTTGACGACTTTACTTGGTGTAGATATGTTTAAGCCGAATACCTGTGTCATTTTCTCCGTCATATATTTCACAATCGATTTGAAACAAAAAAATCCGGGTTACATACCTAGTAACAATATCTTTTTTTAAATTCTTTTAATCTAGTTACAAGACAAAAATGTAATTCACACAAGTTTCGAATGTTTATATTTTCTTTTTTAAATAATAGAAAATTTAATATTTAAACATTGTTTTAAGATTTTATGATCTTGAATGCTAGGGACTAAGATAGTTTTCAACTACAATTATTCAAATATTACTATGAATTTATGTCAGCTTTAGTATCTGTTCAATAATTTAACTTGTATAAATTATTTGCTTATTTTATTCCTTATATTTTTTCTACTTTCTATCACATGTATCAGTTTCAGTGAATTAGCTAGTAAAGTAAACTTCTCTCTAGATTTACTAAACCTTATCCTAATATTGATGATTTGTTTATCGTGTTTATCATAACGTCCTTCCATATATATACTAGTAGTAATATGTTTCCGTTGGAGGGCGTGGTTGTATATAATATTGTTACCTTGTATAATCAGGTTGAATAGCACATACCATTATTGACTGCTACACATCAAATTTTTGACGTGTTTACCTATCATATATCAATTTCACCGTGTAGAACGCCATATGCGGGATGTCGGCTATGTTTGACACAAGGTGGCTATTTCGAAGCGAAGAAAAACTATCAAAGTAAGTTCAAGTATCAAAATTTATTTTTTTAGAATTCTTAGTACTATATCATGTACTGCACAGAAGGAACTGAAGCGTAATCTATTTCCTGCAAGCAGAATTAGTCGTTTTCAGTGCTCTGTCTTCTCAAACACTTCTCCCTAGTTTTCCGTGTTTCAAATTTTGAGGCTTTATATGCAAATTTCTGCATAAAAACTACTTTAAACGACTTCCCCCTATCATTTTTTTAGAATTCTATCATGGAATTACAATCCCCTTCCCTTTCATGAATGTGACTTACCGAATTATGACTATTTACCGGATTTGTTATCACATAAGCAATACGACGGGTGCCACATGTGGAACAGGGTCTGCTTACCCTTCCGGAGCACCTGAGATTACCCCTAGTTTTTGGTGGGGTTCGTGTTGGCCCAAAAATAAAATATTGTTTGTTTCCCCTCACACGACCGACCCGGTAAAATCGCCGCGACCCGAAAAAATTTATTGGCCGTTCGTGTTCAATATTTTTTTTTTTTTTCATTTTGGTTTTTGGTGATACCTTTCCGATACTGTAGTCCACGTGCGTTTTAATATAGGACATTTTTGTATTGAAGCGCCTAAATGATACGTAAACAAGAAAAAAGTAAACAAAGGTCACACTATTTGTGTATCAGCTAGGGTTGTCAACGACAATAATTTTGTCAAAAATATAGTTTCTAAGAAAATTTTGAAGATAAGCCAAAAATTAACAATAAGTGAGATGATGGACGAAGCAATCGGGGACACAGAGGTTGATGATCCCACTGATTTTGCCCTTACAAATGGTAACTTTTCTGCCAAGCTATCAACATCGGAAAATAGCGACGAACCATTCACAATAGGAAACAATGAACCATTGACTACAGCTTTAGAGTTTCACCCTGGAATAAAATATATATAATATATACTTTACAGTAAACGTTGACTCTAATAATAATGATGTGCCTTCAGATAAAATTTCTAATAGTAATAATTCTTAGATTGAGGATGCCTATTCTGTTTTAATGAATATGAAGGGAAATACGCAACATGCATCTTTAATTCAATCTGATAATGCTATGAGATTTACTCAAAAAGACAAACTTTATAACAAAGTGTGCGAACATTTATCAAAGTACAAGAGTTTTTTCCCAAACAGCAGGAGAAAGGATGATGTAAAAAAAAATGTACTCATTATTGTCAACACACTTTGGTATATATTGGAGCGGCGGAGAGGACAATTTTAGAAATTTAAATTACCTTAATACCTCATGGGATTTGAATAGCTCATTTGAAAGCTGAAATCCTGTTCTTTTTGAAAATATGTGTCGTAAATATAAAATCTGGTACAATTATACCGAAAATCAAGGTCAAAGGTCATCACTTAAAAAAAACATATTTTCATCTAAAGAAACAATACCTTGATATTTTTCAAAATTAATAATCTAATAATAAATTATATGAGTAGTATTATGTAGAAATGCGTTAGTTCATATACAATCTTTTTCATATTTGCACATGACGTCAGAACAGCGTTTTATTTAACTTTTTTTTAAGTCCATGGTATACAAATTTTAAAGCCTAATGAAAAACAGTAACAGTAAAACCTTGCTATTTGACCTCGACAAATAGCATTTCTTGAATACTCTAAGAGTAAAAAGTTTTTAAAGAGTATCTGAAATGCATAGTTAATAAATCTAACAAACTGTGCTGTCATGTAAAATTCCGTTTCAGTTTTCAAGGATTCGAACTATTGTCATGATATTTATCTGTGTAATCAGCTATGTCGGCTGATACTGCCTTGACATTGTAATAAATATCTACATTTTGACAAAAACATAAATCAGTGCAAAGAATACCCTGCTCCTTGCAAACACATGCTGCATGGCATGCTTCCCCCCCTTGCATGAACAAATTAGATCTTGTAGCAAGTCTGATGACATTTGTCCCTCAAAGAAAACTGGCTTTAACTTGTCATTTTGCGCAGTTTTCCAACCAAAGGCACATGGGGAGCCATTATTCGGGTTGGCTAAATTTGCCGACACCCAAACTTTGCTTTGCCACATTGTACGTAGTACGTGTTGCTTAAATACGGATTTACAAGGCGGAAGCTTATGGAAGTTTATAAGACTTTTATCTTTATTGATAGCCAGCAAATTTAAATCGTTGTGATAATTCTTAAATATGTATTTCGAGTCGTATAAAGCAGCAACAAACACCCTAGCTGCAACTACAGCAATATCAACATCATCATGTGTTAAAGCTACAAGATTACCGAAACAGCTTGGTTTTGTCCTAAGGAGGTTGAATACCGACTTTTAACCGATTCCGAAAAAACTTGATGTGGAGTCACATCCGCCCAGAGCAAGAAGGACCGGCATAATAAGAATAAATTGAGTAATTATTTTACTACAATTTGACACCAGGCACTCTACGAGAGCAGCACATTTTCTCTGAATGTCATGCGATCTATTCATTGATACTAAAAAAAATGTTTCAAAAGACTTTTTGTCAAGAAGCCAAGTAACAAAACTTATGAAACAGGTAGTGCTTCTGACATTTCCAACGACACTTGCTCATTTGCAGGATAATAATCTCCAGATATATAAACATTTTCCATGTTTAGCCTTAATATCAAAACTGATTCATAAAGTACATGCATACCGGTTTGTTCGTTGGTTTTGGTGGAGCCACATGTTCTTAAATCGGCTTTTATCTCGAGCATCTCTAATGCTGCTTTGCTGTTATTCGCTGTTTTAGTATCGTCTCCAATGGAAATATCCCTGGCAAATACAATGCTAGATTTACCCTGTCCATGTAGAGCAAAATATACAATTATAGCATCCCTGTAGTGCTTCTCAAGTTTAGCCTTCAGTTTAGAAAAATTACAGTATGTCTTTCTTATTTTATCAGGTAAAAAAGACTGATACCTTGTAAAAGTGATGAAAATACAAGAGAATTTTTGTCAGGAATGATGTCTCTGTTTATAATGTCAACTCCTAAATGCCAAATCATACGCAGATTGATCAGAGGATTTTGGTTTATATGCCAAGTATGTGGTCAGACATGTTGCGTAATACACTGCATTATTGAGCAACTTATCTTGCCCTACTGATTCGATTAATCATTTCATCGTCGCATGCTCTAAAAGCATCTTTAAGATTGACTAACCTTTCAGCAGATCAAATTGTATGTAATGTTTTCGCCCTTTTATGAGACATTTTTATTTTTTTGCAAATAATACACGTTGATGTATTGTGATTATTATTTTCAGACACCAAAGAATCAGATAAATCGGAATTTATATCTGGTGTTTCCTTTTCAGCTAAAGAACATAATACTAATTTTAAATTCTGCTTACTTGTGTAGCTGTTATAACATGACCTTTGATACCTAAATACAAGTAATTCACTTGCTGTTTCATTGCAGAATTCATTCAAATAACTGAACTAGTATATTTTCTGTAGCATTTATGAGACTTTTGCATCCAGATTCTGTTGATGTTATTTAAATGTCATCAACAACAGAATCGCAGATAATGCATTGTCAACACAAACTTCAACTTTCCTTTTTTGGGCATCTGGTGGGACCAGTTTTAACGAGATTGTTAAATTGTCCATTTGATTTAATAAAAATCAAATCAAACACACCTGAAAACCAAACGAACCCTACAATGAAATTCACTTTCCCAGTTAAATTCAACAAAAACGAATAAAAAACAAAACCAAATAACATAAATTAATCACAAGTCTTCGGAAATTATAAAATGAACAAGAAATATGCTTGAAAATAACTAAAATGACCTTTGCTAAATCGCTTAATGTGGGACTATAACTAGAAACAACAACAATGTCGGTAAATCTGTGACAAATATTCGGACTTGAAATCTGGATAAAAAGCAGATATTTAGCCATATATTTATCTTATTAGGAATTAACTTCAAAATGTAAATCGGGTCGATTGAAGTATTATACGGCGGCTTCACTGGTGTGCCTTTCAAATACACATATACTGCACGTGGAGATAATGCTAGATTTTCAACCATTTTCAGATGCATTAAACATTATATTTAGGATTAATGAAAATACCCTTAGATTGTATGAAGTTCAAGAATAACTGTATTTACCAATTTCGTTCACAAATTATTTTTTAGAACGGGTTTGTTATGAAATTTGACCACCGAATCAGCAGTGGGGTATTCGATGCAATTTGGGCAACGTCAGTTAAGGCTATTTTTAACGTCATTTGTACCACATTTGATATTTACGACAAACATTTTTCTAAAGCTGAATAATCGATAGACAATTTAAGACCTTAAAATTCCATGAGGTATTTAGGTAATTTAAAATCGTTAACTAAGCGACTTTTTCAACATTCGCCGCTCCACTAATATGGATGGTAACTACCAGAAGATTGTAGACCGATCCTCTCATGACAACACTATCGCTACAATTCCAAAAAGGTTTGTATTTTCTTTGTCGATATTAAAAAATAATATAGTTCTGACACATCTTACTACTAGCATACACCGTGCATGTACCAAATCATACAATTTTAACTTGTCTTTATGTGTCATGTATGTGCGTCTAATCATTTTAGGCGGAGTCAGTGATGGTTTCTTATGGTATATGCACGTAGTATTCTATTACATGCATGATGATTCCTACTATTCTGTTTGTATTATATTCATTTCAAATACTTCTTGAATACGTTTTGATCAAGAAAATCCTACATTTGAAAATCAATATTTATTTTTTTCTAAATTATGCATGTATAAAATTAAAAAATATATATATTATTGTAGGAAATAAAAATTTGGAATGTTTAGCTCATCAGTTTGATAATCTTTATATGCATCAAACTGTGTCATTTACGTATCCAGTTCTTTTACCTTCTGTGACAGAAAATCTGAAAAACAAATTAAAACAAACTGTCTTTTTCTGATTTTTTATCATTTTATAAATATGTTGAAAGAACAGATATGTTAATAAAGTAATTAATAACAACTAAACATCTAAACAGCTAATCACATTCCTTTTTTTTTTGGGGGGGGGGGGGTGACATGTAATGGTTGACATGTTGACCTCTTGTGTTAGTTGAGAGTTAAGAAAGTAAAGAAAATCGCAATTTTCAACAACAGACCGTAAATTTGTTTAATTTCGAAACCCTAATTTTAAGAGATCAACAGTTCGATCTTCAAGACGGATAGGTTTGATTCTACCGATTGAAGTCTTTAACACAAAATAAATATTAACCTTTGTTTGTGTGTTTTTTTTTTTTTTAATTATTTATGCCTGACAATTATGTTGCATTTAAAATTGCACTGATCACTGTCGTTTTTAAATATGAAAATCGATCAGAAATACAAAACACCAAACGCTGTATAATTTAAAGATTTCTACCGTTTAAACTTTGTATTCCCAACTACGCTAAACAAATAATCGGTTTGAATTCAAGCTTCTGCTTATTTTCCAAAATTGTCTTTCTGAACTTTTATTTATATATTGCTTCAAACCTGCGAATTTTGTTTTCACAAGTAGTGAGTAATTTGTATAGGTCACCGGGTTAGGCATGGCCACGTGCACCCTTCAGAGGCTTTGTCCATAAATGACATGTAAGATATTGTAAATTAGTTTTTATATATAAGGATAACACACATGGAAACACTAAAGCATCTTCATGTTTATCAATTCATATTAAAAGACTCATCATTGCATGTCTATGAGGACCCTTAATGATGATCTTGTACATAGAACCAGTATGTCCATGCAGCATGAACTAAGCTATAGTCCTTTGTCGCTTGTAATTTAATGTATAATTATTTAGTTTTGGATTGAATTTTTTTTTTATCAAATTATGTTGCAAAAATTATATTTATTTACCAAAGATTGTCTATTGCCGTCTTGTTCATTCTTGTATTCCTACTTTCTCTTGCTGGATCGGAGGGAGACTGATTTTGCAATTCCTTCTATCAAATGGTTCCGTTGATTGATAACAATACAGTATTCCATATGGTACTAATCGAGCCTCAGTTGCATTATAAATTATTATGTGACTGTTACCCATCAACGGTTGTACATATGGAGGTACCGTGAATTGGTGAACAGGAATAAAGTCCGCATGGTTGATGTCCCTGTACGGCAATCCACTCGGTACTATGTGACTGCTTGCCAAAAAATTACTCTCTTGTATGCAAAATTGACTGTTTCCTGAAAATAGAATGTAAGCTTTAATTATATATTTATACACCACAAATAACACAAATATGTGGTGAAAAAATGTAAATTCTCGGTTTCAGTTTCATGATTCTAGCTTCTTTTTGTGAGCACACATAATTGTACTCAGTAAACAATCAACAGGATGATACAAAACATTCTTTAAAATTACATTACCAACATGCTTGAGTTCTAGATTTCAAACATATTTATAACGATTGAATCTGACATCCTAATTTAAAAATTTAAGGAATGTATCTCCCTCATGCAAAGCTTTGGTTCCCTTCACGAATTTGGCTATACTTTTTGGACCTTTTGGGTTATAGCTCTTCATCTTTTATATAAGCAAATATTTTGGCCATGGGCATCACTGAAGAGACATATATTGTCGAAATGCGCGTCTGGTGCAGGACAATTGGTACCGTTAAAATTATTATTACCACTGGGTCGATGCCTCTGCTGGTGGACTGTTAGTCCCCGAGGGTTTCACCAGCCCAGTAGCCAGTACTTCGGTATTGGCATGAAAATACGGATTTTTTTTTTTGTGTTATTAAAATTTGCTGTTACAAAATGTTAAAAATTATTATAAATTAAGGAATGTATCTCCCTCATGCAAAGCTCTGGTTCCCTTCACGAATTTGGCTATACTTTTTGAACCTTTTGGATTATAGCTCTTCATCTTTTATATAAGCTTTGGATTTCAAATATTTTGGCCATAAGCATCACTGAAGAGACATGTATTGTCGAAATGTGCATCTGGTGCAGGAAAATTGGTACCGTTAAAGCTATTACTACCACTGGGTCGATGCCTCTGGTGGTAGACTGTTAGTCCCCGAGGGTATCACAAGCCCAGTAGCCAGTACTTCGGTACTGGCATGAAAATACGGATTTTCTTTTGTGTTATTAAAATTTGCTGTTACAAAATGTTAAAAATTATTATAAATTAAGGAATGTATCTCTCTCATGCAAAGCTCTGGTTCCCTTCACGAATTTGGCTATACTTTTTGGACCTTTTGGATTATAGCTCTTCATCTTTTATATAAGCTTTGGATTTCAAATATTTTGGCCAGGAGCATCACTCAGGAGACATGTATTGTCGAAATGCGCATCTGGTGCAGGACAATTGGTACCTTTAAAGTTATTAAACTTATCGCCAGGTTTTTACTTGCATGTGTAACACGACTGGTGCCATTATTGGAGCTGCATGATTCGATTACCCTTCCGGATCACCTGAAATCCCCCACCCCCGTCTTTTCTTTTTGAACGTGTTATTCAGTATTCAGTCTTTAAATTGCTATGTTGTGGTTTGTGTATTGTTGTTTGTCTTTTTAGCGGGTTGTTTTTGCCATGGCATTGTCAGTTTGTTTGAAACTTGAAAACTTCGGTCTCTTTCGTTTTTTACGCGGATGACTCAATGAAAATGAAGTAACCTTGTTCGTTTTGAGTATATCATGTTCACTACGTAAATACCATAGACATGTAATTAACGTCTAGATTTATATGTGATATTTTTCAAGACAAACAATCTGCAGTGACGGATAAAGGGAATGAAAGCGCTAGTGGAAGGACTTTCAAAATATTTAGGAGTCCGGCGGAACAAAATTATGAAATTGTACATTCTTAGTTTGGCCATAGTGAAAGCTTGGATTGCTGGGTATTTCTTGATCAGAACCCGATCGAGCTAGTTAAAATGTTGAAAACGTACATCCTTTCTTGAAAGGGATACTTTAAGCATCATTTTATAGGGGGAAAACATATCATATACAAGAGAAAAAAACAAGCTAAATACTTACTTTATGATAAATCATAATTTATAATGCAGTTATTTTTTTTTTCATCATAATTATTTTCGGGATTCATAATTTAATTCCAAAATGAGAAGTTATTCTGATCCTCTCATTAGTTTACCTTAACTTATATAAAATTATTTAACTTAACGAAATTTGTTCTTAAATATTGGCTTACCTGCCATTTATAGTTTTTTATCCTTTCGAAAGAAATCCTTACTGATGTTTAAACTTTTAAAGTTTCATATAATTTCAAAGCAGGAAACTGTATTTGTGCAAGGTAAACGGTTCGTCGCCTTCTTGCTTTCATGCGGACGCCAGTTAAAGGTTGAAAAACGTTTCATTGAGAATAGAACACAAAGATGTATTAACTTTTAACTTATCTGATGTGAACTTTTTTTAGAGAGCATTTTACACAATTAAGGTGGCATGGGAGTCTAAAATAAAAATGATAGAATGTGTTCATACTTTGCCAAAACGTAGTATCTATTGATATATGTTCAAAAATATCATATAAATGCTAGGTCACCGCGCATTTTCTCAAGCAACAGGTTGTGACAAAATGACACATTTTGTATAGATTATACAGGAAAAAACACCATTTTGTGATTAGAAACTAAACAAAATGATAGAGCTGTAAAATACATTATTTAAAGATAGCTTTCAGACAATGCTTTGAGAATATCAAAAGAAAAATGCCAATTGAAAAACATTTAAAAACAACCAAAAATAATCAACACTTATAAAAGTATTAATATTTATAAGTCATATTCTTAAAATTAGTTCTTTTAAATGAAAATTCATATTTAATATCTGTATTCCTGCATCAAATTTTGCTTACTTGATAGAAAATATGGATCTAAGTTCTCTGTTTTTTCACAAATCAAAGATGGCGGACGACACCCATACCACCTTAATGAGTCAAAGTGCATGCAACTGACAACACAGTGACGAAACAACAAAATGCAACAAAAGACAAATAAGTCTAAAAACAGAAACACTTCATAGAATCTTATACCGAGAAATACGAACATAACTAACGTAATTTCGGGTGTTTTGGAAAGTTTCTCCTCTCCTACTAAGAGACACATGCCATTCTGTGTAATCGTACGTTTACATCGGTGATATGTCTCATACTGTATTATTCCACTTCATGTTGATTTTGATAGAAAAATCAACATTGATTGGTTGAAACTTTCACATGTGACGTCGAACAAAACTTCATATTCACCTCTGAGTATCATATTCCCCTCTGAAATGTCGGTGACTCAATCGTGCGAAGTTACGCGCTGTTTATGTACATAACTTCTTATTTTCTATAAATAGCTTTAGCAAATATCATTATCGTGTTCAAATTTTTTCAGACGTTAATGCCTCGTTCACACGTACATTTAATTCGAATTGAATTCGAATCGAATGCGAATCGAATTCTCTTATCGAGTTCACACGTACACACGCTTCTGTTTTAATTCAAATTGGTTCGAATTAGCTAATTCGAATTATCCAATTTGCATTAGAAATACGCTTTTGTTAATACGATTAAAAGTTAACGTCGTTTGGACAGTAAAGCGAACATGACGTGTATTTCAATTCGAATTAGAATTGACGTTAGGACGTAAAACGTTTCGAATGCGAATTAAACTTATTCGAATTAGTTAATGCGAATCGATTTCGAATTACGTGTGAACTCAGCATAAAACGAAAAGGCAATTAATAATTAATGTTTACCCTTATTGTTTATCAATAGGTATGTCGTGTTTAGTTATAAAAAAACAAGCGGATAAGAAAAAATGTCGGTATTGAAGTTCAGATAGTGTGCAACATATACAAAGCTTAGGTAGTGGAATAAAACATGCATTCCCTTTGATCTCGGGAATATGAAGATTTGTTCACCGTCGAAAAATCATATTTTCCTCGGACAGAGCCCTCGTGAAATATGAATATTTTTGGGTAAACAAATCTTCATATATTCTTCAGGCACGGGAAATAAATGTATATTATCTACTTGATTGATAGAGGCAAAAATTATGCAGAAAACATTACATGTTTTAAAACCAGTCATATTCGTTTTGAAAGATGGAAGACAGTGATCATGGTGATAGTGACAATTGGATTTTCCCATTGCTATTGTAGAATAAAGAAATGCTCATGCTGTTCTGTCACCATCCCCCAGATCAAGGTAGTTCTTTGCAAATTAACCCCTTCCTCTATACAGCCACCATTCATTTCAGACAATATACGAGGATCGGCATTATGCAGATCAAGGTGATTGCTTACAACATTTTTACAAATTCAACCCTATCTCTGTACAGCCAGCATTCATTTCAGACAATATATGAGGAAGTTAATGTCAAAATCTTCATTGAATAATTAATATAATTTTATTTTATTCTGTATAAACAAGGTACATGCATGTCCAACACATTTGACATAAAAAATAAATAACCAAGCAAAATGAATGAGAATTTATTTCGATCGACAGTCGCCAGACAGTGTCAGCGGTATACTAGCTGTTGCCTTTTTTATTAAGAAGTGTGACAGTCCACTATAATGTGTATGCTGATGTGTTCCCGCTATAATTTCTATTTTTAAATCGTTATCGTAATCTCGTAAATTCTCGTTATAACGTCCAAGCCTGATTTTTAAAATAGATATGAATATGCATTGAGGAAGTAGAATAGTAAGCAAATAAGTTATTTTTATGAATGAAATCGATGTGTGCTATAACAAGGTTACAATACTTTGAATTGTATAGACATGCCAAGAAATTGCCTCCGTTGAAATTCTGCAAATATCCCATAAAGCAAATTACAAGTATTATTTATATTGATCATTTGGTATATCAATGTATATGGACGTGTTCTTTAAATAGCGAGACGTACATAAACATGATAAAGGTCATAAATTAATTTGTTGAATGAAATCAAAATCTGTAACTACTAATGGGTGCCGCTAGGATTTCTTGGCATGATAAGATTTTATGCACAGTTTTGATAAAATGATTTGGCTGTGTATATTTGTTTGTTTTGGTTAAACACTTATAATGCCTTAAAAACAAAGTGTCCTTGCTGTATAAAGTCGAAGAGAGGTTATACACAGTAACACTTTGTGTTTAGTATAAGGAGTGTCATGAAATTTAATCTTTTGAAAGGGAGATTACAAAAAATTTACTTAAATTATTTTAAGAATAATAGTTTTACGTGTTTGATTTATTGATGACTACCGAAACGTATACGTATAATATATCTCTGACATATACAACTCGTCTAAACATCAACCCAACAATGTATATATATATAAAGTCATAAGTGATTGTCAGTACTTTACTTATATCTTAACAGTATGGTACGGTACAATAAACATATTTTTCGAAATGATTAAATGTCGAAATGCGTATCTGGTACGCTCAAAACATAAGGTAATCTATGCCTGGGATAAGAAAATCCTTAGTTTTCCGAAAAATTCAAAGTTTTGTAAACAGGAAATTTATAAAAATGACCAAATTAATGATATTCATGTCAACACCGAAGTGTTGACTACTGGGCTTGTGATACCCTCGGGGACGAAACGTCCACCAGCAGCGGCATCGACCCAGGGGTGTAAATAGTTAATCTAAGGTACCAGGACTATAATTTAGTACGCCAGACGCGCGTTTCGTCTTCATAAGACTTATCAGTGATGCTCATATCAAAATATTGATAAAGCCAAAGACGTACAAAGCTGAAGAGCATTGAGGTTCCAAAATTTCAAAACGTTGTGCCAAATACGGTTAAGGTAATCTATGCCTGGGATAAGAAAATCCTTAGTTTTCTGAAAAATTAAGTTTTGTAAACAGGAAATTTATAAAAAGGCAAAAATAATGATATTCATGTCAACACCGAAGTGTTGACTACTGGGCTTGTGATACCCTCGGGGACGAAACGTCCACCAGCAGCGGCATCGACCTAGTGGTGTAAATAATTAATCAAAGGTACCATGATTATAATTTAGTACTCCAGACGCGAGTTTCGTCTTCATAAGACTCATCAGTGACGCTCATATCAAAATATTGATAAAACCAAAGAAGTACAAAGCTGAAGAGCATTGAGGATCCAAAATTCCAAAATGTTGTGCCAAATACGGTTAAGGTAATCTATGCCTGGGATAAGTAAATCCTTAGTTTTCCGAAAAATTCAAAGTTTTGTAAACAGGAAATTTATAAAAATGACCAAATGAATGATATTTATGTCATCACCGAAGTGTTGACTACTGGGCTTGTGATACCCTCGGGGACGAAACGTCAACAAGAACCGGCATCGACCCAGTGGTGTAAATAGTTAATCAAAGGTACCAGGATTATAATTTAGTACGCCAGACGCGCGTTTCGTCTTCATAAGACTCATCAGAAAAAAGTGTTTTACCAGTATGAAGATAAAATGAGCTCAAATTAAATAATATTGGTCTCTTAATTTGCACAATTTTATTTAAACTGCAGTTTATATCTTATCCAACTAATGTTACCTGTTGTGAACATGTTTAAAAAAAATAGCAAATCAAAATTCTTCTAGTAAAGGTTACCAATTCCTTGTACGACATAAGTTCTAGACCAACAGCTAAGAACTTCAAAGTGTCAACAAAAATAATATAAAAATGTTGTTTTGGGGCATTTTGTTAGTTGAAACATAGGTCATATGACATTGAAGATTATAAGTTGTAGAGTGCCTTTGATCAATTTATAAAGTATTTTTTTCAGCAGAGGACATTGCAAATGTACTTTTTCAACGTAAACAAATTAAAAAACTTATTTTCTTGAAATGAAGATTTTTTTTGATAGCAAAAATATATATTCACTTCTAATAACCAGATGCTCCTCAGGGCGCAGCTTTATACGACCACAGAGTTCGAACCCTGCACAGTTGGGGCAAGTATGGACACAACATTCAAGCTTGATACAGCTCTGAATTTGGATTGTGGTTAAATTGTTGACACAACATAGGTTTCTGACACAGAATGAATGTGGTATAAGAACTAAAACTTAAAAACTTAAAAATATTAAATTGGACATTTACCTATTATGGTCTAATATCCAAAATCTAAATACATGGTTAGATTCAGCATGTATCAAAGAACCCAATATATTCACATGTTGTTAAAATCAAAGTTTTAATTTTATTACGAGTCTTATGAAGACGAAACGCACGTCTGGCGTACTAAATTATAATCCTAGTACCTTTGATTAACTATTTACACCACTGGGTCGATGCCGCTGCTGGTGGACGTTTCGTCCCCGAGGGTATCACAAGCCCAGTAGTCAACACTTCGGTGTTGACATGAATATCATTAATTTGGTCATTTTTATAAATTTCCTGTTTACAAAACTTTTCTGAGGAAAAAAAAAAGTGAACTAACCTAAATTGATTTATGACAGATGATTATTGGAAATTTATCAAGTAAATTATAGGCCTAACTTGAATACCTTATATATGTAACACTCAGAAACGTGTCCTTCCCCCAAACGTGTCCGATTCCCCCAAACATGTCTAGTTGAAAACTGCGCCAAAACGTGTCATTTGTATAAACGCCCAAACGTGTCCATTTCTTAACTAGCCCCCAAACGTGTCCAATCCCCAAAACGTGTCCATTTCAAGCGTTATTTGGTTATTGCTATTTCATTAACGTATATTAATTTTACCATTTCATTAAAAATATACATAAGCACGTTCGTACTTTTTCAAAACGGAAGAATTAAACTGGCTTAAAGTGGGGGCGTCATTTCGGCTATTTCGTTTGTAAATTGTAAGCAAACATGTTGAGTTAAACAGTACAGTTAACGGGTCAAAGCGCCCTTTCTCTGCGCGTTAAAACTTTAATGTTCTCTCTAATTATGCATGAAATACTGACAACTGGACAATTCGCAATCAACAGCCTAAAGTTAATTTATTCAGTAGAACTGAAAAAAACATTAAAACTTGTATGTTTTCTCTAATTTGCAAGAAATACTTGCAACTGGACAATATGCAACCAGCAGTCTAGAGTTTATTTTAACAAAAGAACAGTAAAAACATTAAAACATGTATGTTCTCTCTAAATATGCATGACATACTTGCAACTTTACAATACGCGATCATCAGTTTAAAGTTTAGTTTAAAGTTAATGTGTACAGTACAACTGTAAAAACATTAAAACTTGCAAAACTATTGTGCGCTCTAAATATGCATAAAGTACTTGTAACTGGACAATACGTAATCAACATTCTAAAGTTTATTTATACACTACAAAATAAATTTGCATTTAAAACCGGCGTTGATCACATAACAGTAATATTCATAAAAAAAAAGAATCTATAAAACTTATGCATGAAATATTTGGCACTGGACGTTATGTTTCTTATCGTGTGTCTTTAGTGATGGTGGAAACCTAAAATTTATTAAAAACCCGGATAACAAGTTTATAATTTGATGGGCTTTTGAAATACACACAAACTATTGACAAAAGTAAAAAAAATACTGTTAAAACCCCGCCATGCAATATTCGGATAAATATAAAAGGCATCATCGGAGTTTATAAGTACAAAATAATTAACAAAGTTAACGATTAATTTAACTCCAGAACTATGTGTATGTTCGCTCTAAACGAATATGAAATACTTGCAACTGGACAATAAACAACTGCAGTCAAAGTTACTTAATAATAACAGATTAATTTTGCAATTATTATAATCATTAAAAACCTACATCGAACTAACTTAATCTGATAAATGACATCTTCATCACGTGTGTCTCCCATCATAGAACTGCCGTAAACGTTATCAGCGATTTTATTTAAGAGATACATGTAAAAGCGCTAAAAGACGTGTAACGTTTTGGCGTTAAATATTGGACACGTTTTGGCGAATAACAATTATCGGACACGTTTGGGGGTTATGAAATCGGACACGTTTGGGAAATATTGTACATTCCGGACACGTTTAGGGAGAAAAGACACGTTTGGGAGAATCGGACACGTTTGGGGGGAAGGACACGTTTGGGAGTGTTACATATATATTCATATTTATATTTCATTTTTTTTAAAGATCGTGTTAATGCTTAATTAATCATTTGTCTTTCAGACATAATTTACAGAATCACTTTATGTAGTGTAGATCAAAAGTAATAGGCAATGGATAAATTTATCATCCTTATATATCAAACATCTAATATATACATTTGTGTATTCAATAAAGAGGTCAAATATTTGTGTGTTGAGATGTATATTGGGTACATTTGGGTCTGTATATTATGTTACACTGAGGTTAATATGTAATATGGTCAATTTGATTGACAGTTTAGGAGGTGGGACATTGTAATTTAAGGTCGACCTTGTCCCTGATCGTTTTGTGATAATGACAGTTGTCAATCATAATCAAAATGTTTATAAAAAAAAGCCTGCACATCAACACACCTTAATTACATACATTCTTGAATGAACTGCTCCAAAAATATACCAATTTTTCACAGTTTATATGTGTTTTATGTGCACATACATGAGAATTATAGGGAACTGAATACATGCAGTAATAGTAGCTTACCTGTCGTGTTGTTAGGGAGGCCAGTGCATAAGGAAAGATTAAGAACAAGTTCCAATCTTTCCAAAAACGATAACAGGTATAACAAAAAAATATTGGCCAGTGCCAGAGATAGCACCAAACATCAACACATGACTCCTTCGAAAGGGAAAGAGTATAATTCAACATGGACAACAAGTCCACTGGAACAGATTGTCTGACTTGGCACAGGCACAACATTTGCCTTTTCCGTTAGTTCTGCTTGTGTGTTTTGTTTATTTCTTAAAAGCTTGTTGTCATCTTCTTTTTTAACGTGATACGCTCTGCTGAAGACACTAATGCTATATATACATTGGCCGAGTTGTCTTAATATTGTTTATACTGCACTCGTTCCGTTTGAATGGACGTCAAGTTGGTTACTTATTCCCTATTCCCTATTCGTTACCTATTCCCTATTCCCTATTCGTTACCTATTCGTTACCTATTCCCTATTCCCTATTCGTTACCTATTCGTTACCTATTTCCTATTCCCTATTCGTTACCTATTCCCTATTCCCTATTCGTTACCTATTCGTTACCTATTCCCTATTCCCTATTCGTTACCTATTCGTTACCTATTCCCTATTCCCTATTCGCTACCTATTCCCTATTCCCTATTCGCTACCTATTTCCTATTCCCTATTCGTTACCTATTCGTTACCTATTCCCTATTCCCTATTCGTTTCCTATTCGTTGCCTATTCCCTATTCCCTATTCGTTACCTATTCGTTACTTATTCCCTATTCCTTATTCGTTACTTATTCGATTTTTAATATCCTTCTCCCTTTTTAATTGTTCATACTCTTATATCTGGTAATAGTTCTAAATTTGTTGAGGTAAAATGATCTTTTTATGACCTATTTATATGTGTTTGTGCTCAACCGATCCTTTTACTTTATGTTCGATACTCATTTGTTCCTTATTTGATTTTTATACATTCTACCTTTTAACTGCTTTATGTCCGTATGTTTGAAGATGGATCTTGGTTCGAAGTGATGAAATCACCGTGTTAGCGCTTGTATAAAAAAGAAGATGTGGAATGATTGCCAATGAGACAACACCCCACAATAGACCAAAATGACACAGAAATTATCAACTATAGGTCACTGTACGGCCTTCAACAATGAGCATAGTCCAAACCGTGTAGTCACCTATAAAAGGTCCAGACATGACAATCTCAAACAATTCAAACAACAAAACTAACGGCCGTATTTCATATACAAAAAAATAAACGGAAAACAAATATGTAACACAAAAACAAACGATAACTACTTAATTTCATCTTTTTGTAAATTTTCAGTTTATTCAGAGCATTTTAAAGTATTTCACATTTATACCGTTTCCATGGAACGGCAGCCATTTTGAAAAATTTCCAAAGTCAAAAGTCTTATCTTTAACTTGTCAGTTACCAATAATATAAAATTTTATTAAGTTAAAACCATTTTGAGAATTTTTGACATTTTGGCAGTTTCCATGGCAACCGTGGCCATTTTGGAAATTCACACTTCAAAAGTCATATGTATACTTGACCGTCAACAATCATATCAAGTTTCATCAATTTTGAAGCATTCTGAAATTTTTGCTCCTGTATCCATGGTAACAGAGTAGTTCCAATAATTATCCAAACTATTCAAACCTGTATATAGTGGACAACTATATTGCATAAAAATTTGATGATTTTAAGTTCAAGCATATCAAAGTTATTCACCAAACCCGGAAGTTTTTGGAGCATTTTGACCTTTTTGTATTGTTTCCATGGAAACGGCAGACATTTTGGAAATTCCAACGCCAAATTTCACGTCTACCAAAGTTGCTTATCGTTATGCTTAAGTTTCAAAAAAATTGGAGCATTTTCATATTTTTGAAATTTTTGGTGTAGTTTCCGTGGCAACATAGTAGTTCCAATGATTGCCAAAATCATCTAAAACCAGTATATGGGTAGCACCTTAATTGTATTAAAATATAATGTTTCTGAGTTTAAGCATCTCCAAATTATTCACAAAAACTGGAATTTTTTTCACAATTGTTCTGTTTCCATGGAAACGGCAGCCATTTTTTATGGTCTTAGACCCTACTGCAACCCGAAATTTTGTGTTCCTCATTATAGTCAACTATCATTAAACCTGGTTCCATTGTCTCCAAAAAAACTGCCGGACAAAATAGTTGGAAGAATAATAATAATAGTAAAGAAACAGAGGAAAAGCAATATGTCATTGTCGTTCGGGTGACATCAAAATAATAAGAACTGAGCAAAAACAATAAGTCTCCAAACTTTGTTTGGGAGACTTAACAAGGTAACGATGTACACCCTGCTAACATGTTTAACCCCCACCACATTATGTTAGTATGTACCTGTCCCTAGACAAGAGCCTGAAATTAAGTAGTTTTTGGACCTTTTATCGGTGACTACACGGTTTGGACGAAGACTATGCTCATTGTTGAAGGCCGTACAGTGACCTATAGTTGATAATTTCTGTGTCATTTTGGTCTATTGTGGGGTGTTGTCTCATTGGCAATCATACCACATCTTCTTTTTTATACAAGCGCTAACACGGTGATTTCATCGCTTCGAACCAAGATCCATCTTCAAACATACGGACACAAAGCAGTTAAAAGGTAGAACGTATAAAAATCAAATAAGGAACAAATGAGTATCGAACATAAAGTAAAAGGATCGGTTCAGCACAAACACATATAAATAGGTCATAAAAAGATCATTTTACCTCAACAAATTTAGAACTATTACCAGATATCAGAGAAACAATTAAAAAGGGAGAAGGATATTAAAAATCGAATAAGTAACGAATAAGGAATAGGGAATAAGTAACGAATAGGTAACGACAGAGAATAGGGAATAAGTAACGAATAGGTAACGAATAGGGAATAGGGAATAGCTAACGAATAGGTAACGAATAGGGAATAGGGAATAGGTAACGAATAGGTAACGAATAGGGAATAGGGAATAGGTAACGAATAGGTAACGAATAGGGAATAGGTAACGAATAGGTAACGAATAGGGAATAGGGAATAGCTAACGAATAGGGAATAGGGAATAGGTAACGAATAGGTAACGAATAGGGAATAGGGAGTAGGTAACGAATAGGTAACGAGTAGGGAATAGGGAATAGGTAACGAATAGGGAATAGGGAATAAGTAACCAACTTGACGTCCATTCCATTTGAGCAGTCAAAATGCGTTGACTGTATATTTCTAGGTCATATACAGTCACTGACCCGATATCACTTTTCCTCATGAATATTTAAATAGAAATTGCCGAAATAATATTTAATTATTCATACGACCTCTTCAACCTGTTCTTGTTTCCAAATTGCATACAACGATGCGTGGAACAACTCAACCTTGTTTCTTTTGCAATTATTGGAAAAACATATTTCATTTGTTAATATTTTTAGTTTGCAACCTATAAATCATTATGTTTTATGCTTATGGTTAATTGATATTTTAGTCCATATTCAAACGATTTCGTTCACCATCGAGTGTGAGTTTCAACAGATATATGTACATTTCATTTTGTTGTATATATTTCTCCGCGAGCATGATATGAGGACTTTTTAAAGGGGATTTCCCCCAATATTTAGATCAAACGAATACACCCCGTATAACCCCGATACAAATGAATCCGGACGTTGACGCGTTCGAAGCGATAATCAGGACAAGCATTATCCTTTCAAAAAGGCTATTCGACTCTTAGCTGATGAAAATGGAAAATGCTCTCGCTTTGTAGATTAATTCATTTACTAGAATAGCCACGTGCATCAATCAGCAAATTTTACCACACACGTGAGGTCACACGCTATGAATTATTATCGTTTAACGTTGTTGTTTACTTCAGAAGATTCGACTATTTATAGATAAGGTTACCTGTGTAAAATCTAATTGCTAAACTAGAGAGGACAAATCCGATATTCTACGGGATTGAAGGACATTTACTTGGTTTTGATTGTCCTAACCAATCAATAAACTTTGATTATTCACGTCTCGTAATATCTTCCAATTAGGAAGCAAGAAAAATTCACGCACTATCTGTCCATCGTTCAATTCTTAATCTCGAGTCGAGAACGAGTCGAGAACAACATTTGGGATGACAACAATTTCGAATGCCTCTCTCGAACTTATTTGCGTATATATCAATATGTCAATGTGCTTGTTAGTTTATTTATTCAATTAAACAATTGTTGTAAGTATTTAATATTGCATAGACCGTCTGATAAAACTGCTAGATACAAAACGCACAGGCATCGTGCAATTTCATACGTTTTATGCGATAAACAATGCTGAATATCTTTTCGTCCATACACCTTTGCGTATTAATACCTTAAGCAATGATAAAATAAAAACTATACGTTGGATTACTACGTGCCTTCAAATGTTCCCTAGAAGTTAGAATAAATGCAATGTCATACTTTAATAATTTTTCTCTAAATTAACTAAAATTGAGAATGGAAATGGGGAATGTGTCAAAGAGACAACCACCCGACCAAATAAAAAACAACAACTGTATTGTTCGTTCCTCAAAATGTGCGTTCTTAAATAATCACTGTACAGTTCGTTGACAAAAACCGTCACAAATTACTTTCTTATTAAGGTATTCGAGATGGCATCGGCGACCCTTTTTCTGTATTCTATTGTAATTTGTTATTTGTTAACTTAGTCAAAGTAGTTGAACATAAAAAAAACAGTCGTTCAAAGCCAAAATTGCAATTTTTAACCAGCGTACATCCGACAAAAATGTTTCTATTGAAAATTGAATTTCAACGTTATTCCAGATGAAATAAACTGTTATCAAATATATTTCAGAGGAAATAACGTTTCAAAAATTATAGTACATCCAATACAACTTTAATGGCTCGTACTTTTCACAATTAGAGGCTCTTCTAAATGCCGATGTTGGTCCAAATTCGCCTAAACAAAAGCAGCCATATGGGCTCGTTGAACTTAGTTTTGCCAAATGCCTTAGATGACAGTCCAACTGGTTGTTTTTCTTTCTTGTTTTGGGTTTTTTTTTTTACATATAAAACTTTGTAGATGTGGTGTGATGGCAAGTAAGACAACTTTCCATCAAAGTTTAAATGAAGTGTGTGTGTAAAGCAATTGTTTAAGTCCAACGTACAACATTCAACAATGAGGAAAACCGTATTGTTGGCTTTAAAAGGCCCCGATATAAAAACAAATTGTGAAAAATTTAAAACGGGAAAACTAACAGTGATATATTTATAACTTATGAATTATTCATTTACAAAACGAAAATATGATAGATCTATATAAACAATGTACTACAGGCGCCTGACGTTGGACAGACACAAAAATAATGATGCGGGATTTAACACGTGAGCCCCCAACCCTCTCCTTAACCTAGAACACTGGTGTCACAGCACAACATGATACAAAAAAAAGAACCCGTACAGTTGCAATTGACTCAACTCAAAATGTCGGTACAAGGCACAAATCATATACATAAAATATCGACAAATGAGTAATTTTAGTAGCTGATACACTGTAGTTAACTCAAATCACATTACAACTAAGAGGTAAATCATGGTATTCAAGACTACAGTATCAGTCAGTATATTGTAAAAACGTAATAAAACGCATGAACTTATGCAATGCCAAATATACGTAAACAATGCCAAGAGGACGTACGATCTTATGAAGTCTCATAAGTGTGCATATATATTGTAAAAATGTTAAGTGATGTTCTGATTTAGCAGGTACAGCAAAACTTTCTACATTGTAGCTATTTTTTTATGAAAGAATTTGGTAAAAGCGTAGAGTGAGTGAGTAATTTACTAGTAGATATGGCCACTTTGGTCTTTTCTAGTAAAACCTGGTTGAAGTTGGTCACCCCTTCAGCTTTGTGGGACATTAAAGTACGCAGTCATGTCTTGTCCGAATGGAAATAAGATCAAATGTCTCGTGTAAAAAAAAGCACCACGCTCACTACACTGTACGATTCCTTGCAAAAACTTTATGAGGGGTCCATAAATGGCCTGTTGCAAGGCAACATTTGTGTCCTTATCCTATTTAGTGGAACTCAAAACTTCCCTGACGTGATTCCGGTGGGCCTCCTTCCAGGACCTACATGTAGCATTTGTTGCTACTTTGTGCTTATCTTGAGCATGCAGGAAAAATTTGCAAGCAACCAATAATCAGCCATTACGTATGCGTGTCATTAACAAATAAAGGGATCCAGAAATTGTTCAGTACCAACTTTGAAACGTTTAAAAATTAAAAAAAAAAAAAAATAATCGAAGAAAGCAAATCAGCTAATATTATACATTTATTTCCCGTGCCAGAGGGAGATATGAAGATTTGTTCACCCAAGAATATTCATATTTCACGAGGTCTTTGCCCGAAGGAAATGTGATTTTTCAAGGGTGAACAAATCTTCATATTTACCAACTGAAGGCCAAGGGAAATGAATGTTTTATTGCCTATGCTTTGATAAGTTTCTGAAATTCATCAATTAGTGTGTCTACATTTTTTTCTTATCCGCTTTGTATCACTATTAATTACGAAAATGATAATGATAAGATTATTCTCTATCGTTATTTAGAAAATAAGAAGTTCAAAACTTTTTGTACATAAACCCCGCGTAACGTCGCACGATTTAGTCCCGACATTTCAGAGATGAATATGAAGATTTGTTCAATGACACGTGAGATAGTCTCAACCAATCAAACATTGTATAAACTATTAATATGTATAAACAGTGGAATAATATCTCTTATTATCTCTTCATCTTTATATCTCCACATTAAAGAAACTGTAGAAGCGATGGCTATAAGTTACATCTTTATTGTATACACATATTATTTAGCCTTAATGTATGACTCTATTGTAATCTATGGGCGTTTTTCAATAAAAGCGTTCCTTTCAGACCTAAAAAAATGGAAAATCAACTAGTCTAAAATTTATTTTCAAGAGATATTTTGAATACCTCTATCATAGACCTGTTTGTAAACAAAAAGTGCAATCTTAAATACTCTTTAAAATGATATTATTTTCATAATTTGTGTACTGTTTCGTAGGGGACTTTTGTCCCCTACGAAACTGCTTCTAAACACACATATTTTTGCAATTTTAAATGTTTCCTTTAGACATTCCAGTTTGTTTACTTTATATACTAGATAAATCTCATTTTTTTCTGAATTGGAGAACCATTTTTATCGATAAAGATTAAACAGTACTTCACATTTGAAGGTACAACTCATGTTACGTAGTGGACATTTTGATGCGTTTCGTAGTTGACAAAAACGTTTCGTAGTGGACAAAAAGTTTCGTAGTTGACATCAACCCTACTCTATGTTAATAAAAACATAATAAAACTTACATGAAACTAACCTTTGTTATTTGCTTTGCACGAATATAATTGAAAAAAGAGTAAAAAAGACTGCATGGTAGTGGAAGTGTCCACTACGAAACGTTTTTCTCCCAAACTTGTTTCGTAGGGGACCGTTTCGTAGGGGACGTATTCACATGTTTTTTTCTCACAACCCCAATATTGCAATAGTAACAAGACTGACTGTATTCATTAAAGCGTTATTAAGCTGTACACTGATATTTTTTTCATAATTTTAAAACCAGTTACTGAAGGAGATTTGACCCGTTTCGTAGTGGACATTTACAAAAATACGGCATCACTCTGGTCCATTTGATGTGCTCAATTTTTCTTACCAACAGTTTAATTGCCGTTATAAAAGCATCACTTCTTTTGTAAGACCCTAATGTTTATATCTCTTGCAAACAAAAAATTACATTGATTTTTTAAAACTGTTTATAAGCAAGTTTTAATGACTTCGTTTCGTAGTGGACATTGTGTTAGGGACACACCTTTTAAAATAAAAAATCCTATGTTAAAAGCTGTTTATTAAAATATGTTGGCTCTAAACATACTTTTGAATTATTAAAGAACTTATATTAAGTAAAATTAATATCTATTTCTACATTTTTTTACGATATTTGAGAGTATGAATGTTGAACAGGCGGTCTAGTGACATGCCATTTTGGTTGTTTTGGACCATTCAAGAATCAATATCTTATCAATCCCTCTAAAAAATAAACTGTTTCTTTGCTTAAAAATGTTAAATCTAATTCAATGTACTGACTGCACAAAAAATTACTTGCAAAGATCAAACACATTTTTTTTAAAGTGGCTGGGACAAGAAAGTACGTTTTTATTGAAAAACGCCCCTAAATCAAAAAGAAGATGTGGTATTGAGACAACTCTTCACAAGAGATCACATGAAACAAAAATGAACAGCTAATATAGGTCACCGTACGGCCTTCAATAATGAGAAAAGTCCATACCGCATAGTCAGCTTATAAGTTTGTTAATTCAAACTATGAAATTTTCAAAAATGTATGTTTAAAAAACTATGAGGCACGAGATACATGAAGTTTTGAATATTTAAAAATACTAACCACGTTTGTGGCACCGTTAAAGTCCAAAATTCCTCTAAAGTCCACAACACCGCTAAAGTCCACAACAAATCTCCGCTAAAGTCCACAACGCCGCTAAAGTCCACAAACTTTCCGCTAAAGTCCACAAAATGACCTCCGCTAAAGTCCACAAGAAAACGCCGTTAAAGTCCACAATAAAAAGTTCCTCTAAAGTCCACAAAAAAGTACCGTTAAAGTCCATATATTTTTTTAAAATTTATTATCAAAAGATCAATTCGCTGTTTTTTTACTATCCATAATCTAAGAAAAAGCATAAAGCTTTGTTCTTGTAAAATATTTCTTATCACCTTGAATTATATTTTTGATAAATGAAAAGATAATAGTACTAAGTAGGTCGGTCCGTGTGACAATCATCAATTTAAATATTAAAAAGTTTTCAAATTTTTGATTTTTTAAATTTTGATCAAAGTTTCAAAATATCAAAATTCCAAACATCTGAAAAATTTTGAAATTTTGAAATGTTCACCAAAAAGTTAGAATTTCTAAAAAATTCTAAATTGTATTTTATATTTGATAGTTAGATATTTGACCAAACTTTGAAAGTACTAAACGGAACGTGCAGTTTTGATTATTTCGCTTTTAGAAAGTTTGATTTTTAAATTTTTGATTAAAATATCACAAATAGAAAAAGGGCGAATAGGTACCTGTAAACTACTAAACGGAATAAAAGCGAACGAAACGAATACTTCAGAACTATTTGGTTTTCCCAGCGGCAGACATTTAGAAGTAACAGTGAATACTGATGAACTCGCAGTTAGCCAAATAGTATGTTAGGGTTGAGTATGTATATATTTCTACTGAACTGTAAGCAATAAAATGGCTTAATATCCACTTCCAAATTTTAAATGGTTATTATAATACATGTTTATAACTTTGTTATATATTTTTACAGTGTCTCATAACTCAATTTGTCTGGCTGGGTGTTGATTATTTTAAATATTGTATATTGTTCAGCTGTTAATCAATACTTGACACTTTTGTTTAACATTTAATCAAATATTTCGGTTCTTTATAAATTGATGGTCTTCTTATATTCGGCTTTGAGCATGCATGAACTGAAAGGTAGATCCCGACACATGCAATATTATTTTTAACGTTTTGTTTTAATTTTTTTTTTTCGATTGCATGACGATCATATATAATGATTGCCTTTTATAATTGATTAAAGTTTAAAGTATTGATATGGAAGGAATACTGAATGTATGGTGTCGCAATGAACGGTGTGCTATCCACAAATGTGGGAGGTTGTTTTGACAATACTATCCGGTATTCACGCTGAATTTAAGAGTTAGATCAAATATCAGTAGCTTGAAGGTTGATACATTTTTTACATTCATACCATATACTAGTAAACGTAAACCAAAAACATTAAGCCTGTATATGTATGTAATAGTTGCCGCTGTACGTTAAGCGCTCATCTATCCATTTGTAGGTGTCGACATTTTGAAATGGTAATTTGAAAACAATTTTAAAAAGTCAACGATAAGCATAGGATCAAGTACTAGTTGAAGTGACCAATCGAGACCAATCGAAATCGGAAATATAAATATTGTCTAAGGTGACACTATATTTTATTTGATACTTCCACGAGGGGCATCAATGATGGTACATTTTTAGGTGCAGATCCATGAATTTGAAAATGTGGCCTGGGGCCTAGTAGGAAAACGTTAGGATAGATGCTTGTAAAAAGGATATGTACATTTATCATATATGTAGCTAGATCCACCTCTGTTTTTAAATAGCGACTAAAATGAAACGGAATATTTTTGAATCAATGGATAGTTCCGTATTTGTTATTTGCGCATTTTTTAAGTTATAGTGTTACAATCAATTTTGAGCAAAGTACAAGTACGTCCAGTCAAAATGGGGTGTGTAAAGAGAGTGCCACGCTAGCTTTTCTGCGCGATAATTTTTGCCGTTTTGGTCATACACCAATTTTACTGTCGAAGACCAGGACATATAAACGCTGAATTTTAAGTTTAGCATGTACATGCGGAACGCTGAAAACCGAATATTTGAAAGTCAAGTAAAATATATAAGAACCAAAACTATTGAAAATATGTATAGTCGTACATAACTTAAAATAGCATTAATAACAAATACGGAACTATCCCTTCATACAAAAAAAAATCCCGTTTCCTTTTATTTGCTATTTGTAAACATTGGCGGATTTAGGATCCCTAATAGAGCTACATATATGATAATTGCATATACTTTTTACAAATATCAGTCCACACGTAGTATAAGAGAGCGATCATTGGCCTTCAAAAAGGGGGATATTTTTTGTCGATGTGAGAATTTTGTTATCGCGCAAACAATTTCTTATAGTTTTTAACGCTATCAATCAAATTATTTGGTTCAAAACTTAAAACTAATCCGGATTTTGGTTTGTCATCTGCTTTAACAGATTATTTCATTTAGCAAATTAGGGATCAAAATTTAAAAAGTAAAAAAAATATACCCACCCCACCCCCACCGTACCCGTCTTGAAGTTGAATGGTCGTTCCCTGATAAGGACCCCACCTTTTCAAATTCATTGATCCGCACATAAAAAGTGCATCATTATTGAAGCCCCTCGTGGAAGTATCCAAGTCAAATGAAGTGTCACCTTATTGACAATATTCATATTTCCGATTCCCAAATAGATTACCAATTACCGTTGATATAAACTTTTAAAAATTTCACTTTTCCAAATGTCGACACCTACAAATGGTTAGATGGGGGCTTAATGTACAGCAGAAACTATTAGATTATTATGCAGACTGAAAATAATGTTTATGGTATACGTTGTATATGATATCAATGTATTCAGCTTATACAAAACCAGAACGATGAGTTGGATGTTAACGTTTACTTTATTTGACATTTTTAATCATATATCACTTAATTAGACCTTTTTTTAAATTTGATTCGAGCGTCACTGTTGAGTCTTTTGTAGACCGGCGTCTGGCACAAATACAAAATTTACATCCTGGTATCTGTGATGAGATTATTAAGGTACCTTACAACAGTTTTTTAGCTCCAAGCTACTTATATTTGATTTTTTTCTTAAATTTGTCGTGTATAGAGGGTAGAAGTGTAAATTAGATATCATCAACCTCCAACAGTTTCGGCTAGCGCAAAGTTCATTGCGACACCAAGGATTCAGTATTTCTACCGTACCAAATTGAATACTTTGAACTGAGGCCCTTTAAAACTTGCTGTTAGGTTTGAGCAAAGGATCAGTGTTGAAGACCGTACTTTGATCTATAATGGTTTACTTTAACAAATAATGACTTGGATGGAGAGTTGTCTCATTAGAACTCATACCACATCTTCTTATATATATGTTACAGTAAATAGGTGAAATTAGGAATTACATGTAATTACTAAACATTTCAGTAAATACCTGTAATTACTAGCCAATTTAGTAATTACATGTATTTACTAGTTGTTTCAGTGATTACTAGTAATCACTGATTTTTAATGTCATTTTTACAGCTATTTACTAACTTGATGTTTTTGTTTTAAAATTTAAAACATAATTCAAGATACCAAATAAAAAAGTAAAGGGTAGGGTATTTGAAGTGAGCTTACTTAGGGATGTTGGAATATAAGACACATCAAAAGTGCATACTCTTTAGTGTTTTATGAATTGAAACTGGAAAATGGTTGTTTTATAGGTTTTGAAACTCCGTAAATATATGCATGCAAGACAATGATATCAATTCAAAATTGATTTCATAATTTTGTTAAACTAAAATCTCCATCATGCACTGTGGTTTAAAACTTTAAAATCATTTTCTCCAAATATCCTGGATTTCTACCAAACTTGGACAGAAGCTTAATGCTTATGATCATAAGATAATATCCAAAAGTACAGTTTGAAAAAAAATCCTTTTTTTTTGTATATTACTTATAAAAGAACTAGTTTTTCCCCAGTTAACATTACATACACTCTGCAGTTAAAGTTTTTAAAACATTAGAATTTATAAACCATCCTGTATTTTTACCCAATTTTGACAGAAGCTTCTTACAGTACTAGTCAAAAGATAGTATCTAGAGGAAAATTTTAATATTTTTTCCTCATTTTTGTTGAGCCTGCGATTAACAGCAAAGGAAGACTATTTGTTCTGCAAAACCCTTACAATTTTAATAGCTTAATACATCAATAACCCATCTCCAGCTAGGGGTTGAATTGAAGGTATTCAATGAGGTCCAAATATTCACTCGCAAGTGCACAACTCATCAACCTTGTTTCTCAGCTAATTTAACAAAATAGAACCAGATTGGCTGCTAACAGTGAATTATAATTTCACTATTTCATTTTTATGCCCCACCTACGGCATTATGTTTTCTGGTCTGTGCGTCCGTTCGTCCGTCTGTCTGTCTGTCTGTCTGTCTGTCCGTTCGTTCGTTCATCCGTCTGTCCCGCTTCAGGTTAAAGTTTTTGGTCAAGGTAGTTTTTTATGAAGTTGAAGTCCAATCAACTTGAAACTTAGTACACATGTTCCTTATGATATGATCTTTCTAATTTTTAAGCCAAATTAAACTTTTGATCCCAATTTTACGGTCCACTGAACATAGAAAATGAAAGTGCATGTTTCAGGTTAAAGTTTTTGGTCGAGGTAGTTTTTGATGAAGTTGAAGTCCAATCAACTTGAAACTTAGTACACATGTTCCCCATGATATTATCTTTCTAATTTTAATGCCTAATTATATTTTTTATCCAATTTCACGGTCCATTGAACATGGAAAATGATAGTGGGAGTGGGGCATTCGTGTACTTTGGACACATTCTTGTTAATGATTTAACAACAAAAAAAAGATATTTATTTTTTTTATATCTAGAAGCTAATGACATAACTTTATCTTATCTTTATAAGGTAATAAGTCTAAATATTCTTCAAATTCAAAGTTTTCTTTAAAAAGTTAAAACATAATGCTTTGGGAGAATTTTCCATTTCTGATTTCCATGTCTGCTGAAATTGGTAAAAAATCATCTGTATAATGGTCAACTTTAACCATTTTGGATTAAAACTGTAGTTACTCTGATTTAACCAAATATTTGAAAGTCCATATTTATTCAATAGATTTTTTTATACAAATCAACCATTCAAAATTTTAAGAGTACTAACTGATCTTCTAGTTAGTATTACCATAACTTTTGATCATCTAACCATAATACAACATTGTTTTAGCAGTCAGTAAATAGGTGTAAAAATTCATTTTAAAATTAGTAATTACTGGTAATAACTGGGCCGTTTAAGGAATTACCTGTATTAACTAAGTGCATCGGGAATTACCTGTAATTCCTAAATTTTAGTAGTTACATGTAATTCCTAATTTCACCTATTTACTGTAACATATACAATATACTATCGTCGTGCAATCGATATAAAATGAAAACAAAGCGATAAAAATTGCATGTATTCGAAGCGCTTTTCTATAACTTTCTTCATCAGTAATGATCCAAGGTGATTAGTAGACGGCCAACATTTTATAAAGAAGTAGTTGATAAAAGCTTAGAGGATGATCTTTCAAAATCTACATTCAATGATTTCATCTGTGGACATCATTGCAGATAGTAAGATAAAGCAAAACAAAAAGTAATACACGTGTATATTAAGCCACTTTCAGTATTGCTTAAAGTTGAGTAGAAACATATACATACTCAACCCTACCATACTATTTGGCTAACTGCGGGTTCGTCAGTATTCACTGTTACTCCTAAATGGCCGCTGGGAAAACCAAATAGTTCTGAAGTATTCGTTTCGTTTCGCTTTTATTCAGTTTCGTAGTTTACAGGTGCCCCTTTATTCGCCCCTTTTATATTTTTGATATTTTAAAACTTTCAAAAAGCGAAATAATCAAAAACTGCTCGTTAAGTTTAGTACTTTGAAAAATTTATCAAATATCTGAACTATAAAATATAAAAACGTAATTCAAAATTTTAAAATTTTAACTATTTGGTGATATTTTAAAACTTTTGAAAACTGTTTAATATTTTTTATTGATGAGTGTTACACGGACCTTAGTATCTACTTTTGATCCCAATAAATTTGATCAAACAATATGAGTATTTGGATCGTACGCATACGGTATGGACCGTATCAGAATACTCGAACGTATTACTATACCCGTTTGAAATGGCTAAATGGAAGACTAGTATAAAATTTTGAGCTGAAATTTTTACGAAATATATACTAGTATCAATGTTTCTGTTCTTTTCTATACAATTTTATAGGTAACTATAGAACAGATTTAGTATTTTGTGAGTTAATAAATATTAATCTTTGAATAATTTTGCATGTGATTAAAAACCCTTTACCAAGTTAAACAACTAGTGTATGCATAATTTTTTATGTCCAATTTATGGGCATTATGTGTTCTGGCCTGTGCGTCTGTTATTCTGTTCGTCCGTTCTTTCGTCCGTCTATCCGTCCGTTCGTTATAGTTATTGACCAAGCAAGTCTGTATATATGATTTATTCTACACGGCTCTAGTGACCGTAATTAACCAGAACAACGTGCTGACTTTTTCCTAAATAGGATTCTACCTTTCCCTACACACTCAATAAAATCGACTGTAAATAATTTCAGAGGCCTGGTATGCCGATCGATTGAAGAAGTATATCTACGGTTATCACTTACCGTACGATGAGATACTCCTCTACTAGAGAATTTAACAACTATTATAGATGACCATACTGCCCTCAATAATGAGAAACAGTAGATATCTCACGGTAATCGTTAAAAGACCCGAAATAAAAAAAAAGGTTAAACAATTCAAACGAGAAAAGTAACGGCCTGATATGTTTACATAACAATAAACTGGAAAATAATATTATATACAGCAAAAAACGACAGCCAACGAGTTACAGGTTCTCAACTTGGGACATGCATATTCAGAAAGTGGTGAAGTTAAACACTTTTCTGGTGCAAAATACTTCTCTAACCTGGAACAGTGATGAAACAGTACAGCACGTACATTGTACACTGTTGTGCGAAAGTTAACAAAGATTCATTTTAGGTCAAAAGCTAATCAATAGACTATTAACTGATATTAATGTGATAAAAGTATTTTGCAAGTAATATTTAAGTTTCCACTGCGGTTTCCGGAAGAGTGGTGTAAATATGTATTACATTTATTGTGAGTTGCTGTCTCATTGAAATGTACTAAATCAGGTTGTATCATGACATTTTGGTAGACACCATTCAACGCATCGATATCCGATACTTATAATCGATACAAATATAATTTAAAGCATAGAATATTTTCTTTTTCATTTAGAATTTATCATAGATATAGGAAGATGTGGTGTGAGTTCATTTTTCAGTTCTGAAAATCATAACATATTATTTTTCGTTGTTTTCTGTAACCAACACCGCATTAATAACGTCGTAAAACGTCAGTCAAAAGTTTTGTGACAGGACCCCTTTGAGGATTCATATACTTAGTATTTGTTTGTTTAATGATATAAGCAAGATTGTCCGAATGAATGCCCTTCAAATGTTTCAGATTAGGAGGCACGTTTGCTTAGTACATTAGTTACGTCAAAAAGTGATTATATGCCAAGAATAAGAAAAGATAAAAACAGTACTTGAAGAATGCAGTTATAATGTAATAAGTTCTATAAATAAAATAACCAACGAATTTACGAACTTTTTAGGAAATGATGTCCAAATTGTCCACCACCATCATAATACAAAGATCAAAATTATTTTCATTTGTCAAACTGATAAACAAATAACTACCGAGAAGAAAGGCACATGGTTTGTATTATTCTAATAAGATAAAAAAAAAAAAAAAAAAAAAAAAAAAACTAAACGAATTGATGTTTTTAATAATAAAAAAATATGTGTGGACTTTAACGGTGCTTTTTTGTGGACTTTAGCGTAACTTATTATTTTGGACTTTAACGGCGTTTTTTTGTGGACTTTAGCTGAGGTCATTTTGTGGACTTTAGCGGAAAGTTTGTGGACTTTAGCGGCGTTGTGGACTTTAGCGGAGATTTGTTGTGGACTTTAGCGGTGTTGTGGACTTTAGAGGAATTGTGGACTTTAACGGTGCCACACACGTTTTATCATAGGTATCGTCGTGCGTTTTTTTATGTTTGTGTATAAAAATGTCACGTATTTGAAAAACATTTTAGTAAGTAATGAGTAGTATGGCAAAGAATATATTGGAGCAAAATATCCGAAGAATAGATATTGGATTTTCTTTAAAAGTACCAATTCTTTACTGTCTGAACTCAGTGGTACATGGTGTGTTCGATTCGAATGCGTCAACGTCCGGATTCATCTGTGTCGGGGTTATACAGGGTAAATAACCTTAACGCATTAAACAACGATTGAAAATGTGTCTTTAGATTGCAGTATAAAGACAATAATAGGGCACAGCCTCGCAATTCCCCGTTTCTAAGCCTCATCCTTATATCGTTGATATGTCAAGTCAATGCACTATAATTGTCTATATCTACAGTGATCCCTATGCTAGGTGTTCGACTTCTATCATAACTGACTAGGATCGCCAGATTTCCTGTTTAATGTTTGTGTTTCTCTCTGTGAACTCCAGCATACTTTACAAATAAAAAAACGGACGTCGTGATAAAGCCAATAAAACAAAGTATAATACTTCATGTATGGGCACATGAGTATAGACATAAGTAGCGGACAGCCACAACACGAGGTTCTGGATTAGGGAGCCTCATGTATTTATTCATTTTTTTAAAGCCATGTTCTCTTCTCTTTTCAATACTATGAAAAATATGATTTGGTACGGTTGCAATATAGCTAATGAGATAACAAACAACCAAAAACCATACCTGCCAACTATCCCTATTTGCGGGAAAATATTATGATTCAACATTTTGCCGCATGAAAGCTCCCAAATAGAAATTATCAAAGAACAATTACGTCCACAATGTAAAATAAAACAATTAATTTAGCATGGCTATAGATTAGTAAAAGAATGAAGAACCAAAAACAACATAATAATAAACTTGAAGGCCTATTTAAAGAAGGACTATAAGAGCCATCTTGCACATAAAATCCCCATGGGCATTTCGCAATATTGGCAGGTACCACTGAAATAGAAGTTTACAACGTTTGTCCATTATTCTCTACCCTTGATATCAAGGATCCAATTATTCTCTATTTGATTGATCTAATCCCTATCCTTAATAATGTCTTGGGTAATAATTTATGATTGAAATAAATCTCAAAAGATGTATGTATGGTTTTTAATCATTTGTTATTGTAACGTATACTGGGTTTTTTTTAACAACGTTGATTTTTTAATCGTTATCATAATCAGAAAAGTTCTCGTCGTATCATGGCAATGATGATTTTACAAAATAGATATGAATATGCATTAGTTTATGTTTGAGGAAGTAGAATAGTAAGGACAGAAGTTATTTTTGTGAATGAAACTGATATGTGCTATAACAAGGTTTGATTAAATTCATTTTATGACAATACTTATGAATTAAAAATTAAAAAGTTTTTGAATTGATTTTGCTGTGTATATTGATATATTTTAATACTGCACTATCGCGAATAAAAAGGTGAATTTGCTGCACAAAGTCAATAATTTTGTTGACTTTTGAGGTCCAAAGTGCTCTTCATAAATGAAAGATCGGAAACGATACCAGTATGATAAGCAAAATATTTTACTTTAAAATAGTTTCCCCCGAAACAATATCTAATGATAATATGTAAAAACATTTATGAGGTTTTAGATAGGGGGTCCTTCATTTCTATAATCTCCAATGCTTAAGCTATTTTTTTCTCATTCGTTATAATTTTAGCAAACAGTCTTTATTCTTATTCAGGTATCTTAGTAATAGTTATTTTTTTCCTCGTTGAAAAGGGGCGTGTATACACAGTTAGATCATACTTATCTTCGTTCATACGAATTATATCATCATTTCTTACTTCTAAAATTAACAAACAAATCAACAAAGTAGTGAAGATTAAAAATCAAATAAATTACATTTACATTTTTTGAATATTGAGATAATATTTAATTAAAGGAGTGTCATGAAATTTTATCTTTTGAAAGTAGGTTATATTTATAATTATAAATAATTATCATTACTTTACTTATATTTAAACAGTATGGTGCAGTACAACAAACATATGAGCAAGGACGAATATAACTCGACTTGGTGCAAATAAATATCGATACATCTCTTTTCTTAATTTACGATACATTTTACTCATAAGTTTTGTTACTGGACGTTAAGCTACCAACAACTAGGCAATCGGCCAAACTGACACAGTGACATGTCAGTTGTTTTCTTATTAAACCATTAATCCCGTTCGAATCCCGTGGCATTAGCGCTCGACTCATATCTTAATTGACTAGGATTTTATGTTTTCCTTCAAAAGTTATGTGGTTCTCTCCGGCTTCCTACACAGATATCATAAATATTATAATCACTGACCGCTACGTCAAACTAAATACAAATTCAGTACGTGAACAGGTTAGGGTTCATCATATCCAATGTGTGCTGATAGTTTACTTCAAACGTT
>CM075336.1:81455303-81489228 GCA_037788925.1 Mytilus galloprovincialis | reverse complement strand
GTCTTGAAATCAAAGTTTTCTGATATAAATGTATCAAGAAAAAAGTCAGTTACGATTTCTTTCTTTAACATGTTTAACAGTGCAGGGCATTCCTCATTGGTGTCTTTATTCGTCGATGACTTGTCTGTGTACGTCAAACAACTTTTAAGCAATGAGTTTCCTTGACCATTACCAAGCGAATTAGGTTCCTCAGATGACGAGGTGACATCAAACAATGATGATTTAATGACACATTCAGCACCATTAATCTCAGGATTAGCATCCTCACTATCTTTCGATTCTCTGTTTATAATCAAAAACAAAAACATTAGATACGTTGATTTGAATATGGATATACACTCAAATTAGCATACTAGTAATAGTATGATAACACGAATAAAGTATCTTTAAGTTTTATTACCAGTACATGACTATCTAGATGGCAGTACACTATCCATTGGAATATAAACTATTTACCCTTCTGGTGAACACGAGTTCTTCATAAGTTTATTTACGAATGAAAAATAGATATCATTGCAAACGGTTTGTATCTTCACATTAATGCGTTGATTTCAGTTGTAAAATTTATTATTTGTTAACGTCAAGAGGCAATATAAGATTAAAATACTAGGATATGATAATTAACACTATTTTGTACCGCAATTTATATTTGTTTTATAAGTGGGTTGTTCATAGGAAGCAAACCAATCGTTGGTATTACTTCTAAATGCCGAAATACAAGTTTTAAAGTCTTTGTTTGACCGGTCCTTCATGTAGAGGAACTTGCTTAATATGAGATTGAAGACTAGTAACAATTATTGTAGATAACAAAAGAGACATGACCTCATCGAAACAGTTTAATATATTACAGAATTGAAAATAAAATTTGAAAAAAAAACATTTTTAATTATTTGTTGGATGGAAATGACAAATATATTAAAAAAAAAAACAACTTACACGCAGGCCTGCATATCGTCCATTGTTTCCGCTGGGTGGTTATTTTTTTTTCAAAATGAACCATCTACATTTACCCTGTAAAAGGAAGGAAGAAATAAAAATCACATTTTGTTTTTATCTAAAGTGTAATAATCGAATGATTATTGCAATTTGTATACATGATTGAAGTTTTTATACATTCATTGATTCAAATGTTTTGTAAAATAAAAAAGCACTTCTGACACGCCTGTTATAAATCTTAATTTTCTGTAACCATCTATACTTTCAACGTGCCAATTACAAAGCTAGAAAACTTGTGACTATACTTTGTATTTAAATTTCACATATTCGTTTTTCAAACGATATGTGCTAAATCTTTTGTTTTCCTTTCAAAAAATGTGTGTACAGCATGATGGATTTTTTAGATCGATAAGTGTTAATTGTGAGTTTTTTTTATTTTTCTTATTTTGCACATTTATTTGTAATGCTTTAAAAAACAAGTTTATTTGGCCTTTTAAACTTTTTTGATACAAGTGCCACTGGTGGGTCTTTTGAAGACGAAACACGCGTATGGCGCAAATACTGAATTTCAATCCTGGTTTCTATAAAGAGTTATATATATGTAGCACATAAAGAGCACTTTCTAGTCCGTCGTATTTCAATAATTGGTGTTCCAAATCCCTTATTTTAGTCTTACCTTTTTTGTACGATGTCTTCAATAGTATACAGAGATTGCTAGTCCATTGTCTTTATAACACAGCTATATTCAATTACCATATTTAATCAAGTCCAAGTTGCTACCAACAATATATAAACAATATTTGTAAATCGATAATCTAAAAACTGTTCGAAAACCTTATCATTCAAAGGATTAGAAGTTTAAGTACTTTTTATCTATGAAGTCATTAACTATGTCGTCCACTTTTTGCATACAATCAAATATAACGAGTGCATCCATTTAACCCAGCATTGATTTGATAACAATTTCATCAAGTATGCAAACGTTCAGACCTATGTTTTAAAAGATAGGGAAATCAGAAGAACCACATGTAATATGGTTCAAAAGGTAAAAAAAAAAAAAAAAACACAAAAAAAAAAAAAACACCACAAAAACAAAAAAACAAAAAAACAAAAAAACAAGAACAAAACAAAGTTACAATTTTGTTTGATCAATTAACATAATGACAATTTATTCTCCTAAGTATGAAGTTGTTCCGACAAGGAGAATATAGTTCATAATTAGCAAAATTTGGTCAAATCTGAAATTGGCTTAATTAGAAGACTTAATAGTTATGAAAGGTACCATCCAGGATATTAATTTACTACGCACGACACGCGTTTCGTCAACATAAGACTAATCAGTGATGCTCAGACCAAAATAGTTATAAAGCCAATCAAGTACAAAGTTGAAGAGCATTGAGGACCAAAAATTCCAAAAAGTTGTGCAAAAGACGCCCAATAAAGTTAGTCTCAAAATATAAATCAAATTATTAGTTTATCTTTATGAATTGATCCCACACTTATTCATAAAAGCTCTATTACGTGCATTATAGATATACTATGATTAAAACTGGGTACCAGACGCGCGTTTCGCCTACAAAGGACTCACAAGTGACGCGTGAAACTAAGATTTATTTCTCACTAAATCATCTGATACTACCTTTACCTTTACAATCAATTCATTTTTTTTAATTTGTAATTGGAGAAATTCATTTTGAATTATTGTAAAGAGTACAAAAACTTACAAAGATAACATGTGTATAATTTGGTACGTCAAACGTGCTTTTTGTCTACACATGATTTATCAATGTTATTCGAATACAAACAGTTAGAAGAAAAAATCAATTACTTAGTTAAAATCAAGTTAGAAATACTTAAGAAACTATGGGCTTAACAACCTGAAAAATACCTATGTTGTGCTTTTCATTGTTTGACAATCTATTCAATCTAGAGCATTTTAATAAATATTACTGTAATATACGTTATTTATTTTAACTTTTATAGGCGATACAAACTGTTTGTTATTTTACTTTTTATCAGAGAAATTATTCAGTAAAGCAAAACTACTATATATGTATGATAGCTTTAAATTTTTAGTACATCCATAGATATTTTAATGTATAATTCATACTTGTTACTAAATAAAGTCCTGTTTTATCGACATTGATTCAAAAGTGAATATTTACTTTCGTCCACAATATTGTTTGTGGTAAAACGTGGTAGGCATTTTTAACAAATGAATGCCACAAAAGATAAAGTTCTACTTCGATTCAATTTGTAATTTTGACAAACAAACAATAGTGTAAAGGGGACTGTGTAAATATGTAAGGCTACTCTTATGGCCTTTTGAATTTGAAATTCAAACCTGTCTCATACATCTATTTAACAACATTTGAGATTTACTTTATCATTGGTTTTTGTTTTTATCAGTTCTTTAAAAGATGGGACGAAAGATACCAGAGGGACAGTCAAACTCATAAATCGAAAATAAACTGACAACGCCATGGCTAAAAACGAAAAAGATAATCAGACAAACAATAGTACACATGCCACTACATAGAAAACTAAAAAATAAGCAACATGAACCCCACCTAAAAACTAGGGTGATTTCAGGTGCTCCGGAAGGGTAAGCAGATCCTGCTCCACATGTGGCACCCGTCGTGTTGCTTATGTGCATGATAACAAATCCAGTAAATAGTCTAATTAGTATACGTTTGTATGAGACTTTTGATTTTCAAATCTTTCGGCCTCAAACATCACTAAAGAGATATTACTTGTCGACATGCACATCTTGTGCAAAGCAATTTGAACCGATAATATTGCTATTGCTTATTTTCTCTAAACATATCTATTTAGAGTTACTTTCTTTCATCACGATATGCCGTAGCTTTGACGAAACAACACGGACGATTAGAGGATGATTCGCAATAAGTAGGATCGCAACCTTGTCGCAGTTTTGAAACATGATAAAGAATGTTCAACAATGTTTAAATGCGTAAATGTTAGGTATATTGTTCTCTAATAAAACTACTGAATGTTTTATGATCCTGTCGGTATGTAAATGTTTACTCCATCGAATCACTAATGCAATCTAACAACGTCATAAGATGCCAGCCTAGGCGAATAAAGCAGTGATATGTTACCACTGCATACGTTGTATATATCTCTATATATCTCCCAATTGATACGAAATTCCCGTGCTTGCATTTCCTATCATGATTTTCTTGATAAAGGGCTACTGCTCACAAGGTAGCTATTAAACCAAGAGTTCCAAATGGTGAAGTTGAAATCATCACTTCGTAAATTTTACGGACTCCATCACGAGTTGGTTGACCGTTATGGAATAAATAACTAAATTAATAAATAATCTCTATGTCAAGAGGATGATCCCATTAGTTAAAACTAATTTTCCTGAGAGTCCTCAAAATAATAATAACATATTTATAAGTACATAGAGTATTATAAATTATATCATGCACAATATACAATTGTATTTAGATAATAATGAAAAGCATATTAATTTGCACAATTGATGAAAAATTTGCAACATTTTGTTTTAAAAGATACAAGTGTATTACTCATTTTTATTTCATTTGGTAAACTGTTCCATATTTGAGAACCTGCGTATGTAACTGTTTTCTTTAAAAAGATTGTTTTTGGTTTTGGAAGATTTAATAGTTTTTGATTATAATTTTTTAGTTATAATTTTGATTATCAGTAAAATGAAAATTTTCTTGTAAATAGTTAGGAACCATACCATTTAATGATTTAAATACAAGTATTTAAGTATTGCCTTTTGGTATTTAATGCGTTTTTCCACATTTAACCAGTGTAAACTATTAAAAACAATAAACTGGATGATGTCATTATGTCAGCTTCTACTATAACCCTAGCAGATTTTTTTAAATAACTTATTAAGTTTATTTATTCCACTTTCACAACAACTTCCCTATATATTGCAACAATAATCAAATAATGGCAGAATATAAACATTAAAATAGATAATACGTATATGCATAAATAAATATTTTCTTATCTTTTGTAATAAATTGATTCTATTGGATATAGTACATGACATTTTATCTATTTGAAATATTGATATCTAAACTGTTTTTAGTTGAACAAAGCCTTTTTTTTTTTAACCAATAATCATTGTTTTACACTTTTTTGCATTTTATTTCATACAATTTTGCGAACACCAGTTTTCAATTACATGAATATCATTTTGAAGGTTAGAAGTTAAGGTAGCACAATACAAAGATTTTTCATCCCCAACCAGACATCTTTAAACTGATGTAATTCCACTCATCTTTCTTTAAATTTTATAAATGAGGTACCAAAAGAAAGAAGAAAGATTAATCTTCCAAATTGTGATAATTTCATTATGACATAAGTATTACATAATTAATTGTTATGTAATTAGTTGCCATATTGTGATGTCCATACTTGAATGAATTTAGCTTCTTTATTATTCATAGCATCCCAAAATATTTTATAGATTCTTGCACAACACAGTTTGACCTCCAAAACTGTCTCTACGGTATAAAGACAATGGAACCATTAAACAAAGTTGGACTGTTTAAACATGTGAACGTAGAGCAGCGCTGCTCTGTTTCTAACATCGCTGATTTCTGGGTTTCTTCCTTTCAAATTATAACATAAGTTGTATCATCATATGTTCTCGATAACATAATGCATGAGGATAAAAAGCAAGTACAAAAATATTAGGCAGTACAACAGACAACACCATTACACACCTACCGACTCATTTTAATTATTATAGATATAAAACAAAAAACAATCAACACATCGCCGACTCGATGAATTAACCTTAATTAGTAGTGAACGTAAATTTAGTTTGAACACGCAGTTATACATGCGAGTATTTAAGGCTTTGCACATTAAACAATTTAATTAATATAATGAACAATGAAAATATTCTTAATCCGTGAGATTTAAAATGAGAAATTGTGATTGCATGAGCTAATACTATGGCCAAATATCTAGGCTTATATTACATTGTATAAGCATAAGGTGAGATTAATAGCTATAATTGTAGTTCTTCTTGTATGATCTTTAACAAAATCAGTAATCACTTTTCTTTTAACAATTAGACAATAAACACTGCAGGGTTGATACCACTGTTGGTGAACTGTTTGCACAAGAGCTTAGTAGTCAGTGTTTTGATGCTGACAATATTAAACATACAGATTTTTCTATAATTCTATAGATAATGATCAATTAAAAAATTACAAAGGTTCTTTCTCTCTCAAGCAAAGTTGACTGTAGGTGAATAACATCTGAAATGTTGTCGGGTTTCAAATGTTTATCTTTGAGCGTTCCTGATGAAGGTAAATCCAGAAAAGCGTTTCGAACGCAAAAAAATATTAAACGTGTTGTTTTCATTTTTTTGTTGTAGTGAATTCCATGCAGTTTCCTATTACCCTTATGCTGTAAACCAACTTATTTTCATGAATACTTTATTTCACGTTAAGCCCTTTCCAGACAACTTTGCACCGATTTCTTTCCGAATTTTTATGTGTTCTTTGTGTATCTATATAATGCTAGGTGTATTAAGATAAGCCTAGACCTTAGTTTTATATACATGTATTTAAGATAATTTATTTCGTTGATTCTTTTATTCTGGAAAGTGTCGAGAATGAATTGTGAGAGACAAGAAAATGTATTATTTACAATTCAAAAGTTTTTATCGCTTATTGTATTTTTGCATGTATACGTAGGGTGAGATTTACTTCAACAAGGTATCATAGCTTTTCTGGGGTTTTGGGTTGTTCCGATGTGTCTATGGTGTTTTTAAGAAGCTGTAGATCTCCAATATTATAACATTACTAAATAACATCACATCACAGATAAAACTAAATAAGCTACGGTCCATTCCGGTGACGTCAATCATTTCTTAAAAACAAAAACACGTATAAGTAACAAAATTCTGAACTGCTAATGATAATTTTAAAGTTTCAAACGTAAGCAAATAATTAGACTCTTTATCTTGCACTTTTATGGTAGTTTATGGTAAAACGGTTGACTTCTTATGTAACAGATATTTTTGGACGTTTGCTTCCCAAGTCGACATTTTGCCATTCACACATATCAGTAATCACCAGTAGTATGAAATGTGTTTCTAATAATTTTGAATAGTGATGATTTATTGTGTGAAACTGCTAATTTAATTTAGTTAATCTTGTTATTATTATTTTTTAATTGATCTAAAATATAATGACCTTTGGTAGTGTCTTAAATGACGTGACAATAAACCAGAAGGTTTATATGAAGAGTTAAGTATTAAAAGTAAACCTGTTAATTACCCGACCATACGCGTACGGTCGGAGCATACGCGTAAAGTTTTGTGACTATGTTGATAGTCAATTGACCTCTTATTATCCATTTTTGAAGATTTTTTTCCATTTATTAAACGTCACATGTCTTTTTCTCATTACTTGGCATCCAAACCAATTCGTATCATCCTTAAGTTATCCTGAAATTGCTCAATAAATTCGCCTGTCAACTGACACAGTTGTCATGGCTTATGTTTGAACTCATTGTAAAACACAAACGTTGTCTTTTACTTTGTTTTTCATCTGAGGATAGTTTTGTGTGGACGTAACGCACGTCTGGCGTATATCTTTTTTAAAACCTGGTACCTTTTGATGGCTATTATTCGTTTGTTTCTCCGTCCTATATTTTCTCCAATTTATTTTTTGTAGCCCTGTCGTGTAATGTTGTCATTTTAATGTTATACATAACATTGCCATTAAAGCGGGAGGTTCAGCATGCCAAAAAAAAACAACCCAGATTCAACCCACCATGTTTTCATAAAATGCCCTATACCAAGTGAGGAAAATATCCATTGTCACATTATAGTTCGTTTCTGTGTGTGTTACATTTTAGTGTTGAGTTTTTGTTGTGTCGTAGTTTTCTTATATTTGATAAGTTTCCCTCTGGAAGTTTTAGTTTGTAACCCGGATTTGTTTTTTTCTGTATCTATTTATGAATTTCGAACCGAGGTATACTACTGTAACCTTTATTTAGCATTATAAAAAGAGGATATCTGAAGAGCTTATGGAACGTGAAGATTCGACCAATTGCGCGCCTTTAATGGTAGACTTGTTCCTGTACAGTTATGAATCGCAATTTATGAATAATCAAACTCAGTACGGAAAGACCCGTCTATTTAGTTGATAAATTCAAAAACACTTTTGTCTATGGTGGAGAGATGTTTTATTGGCAATCATACCACATCTGAAGTTTAATATTTAGCACACCTGACCCAAAGTGCCAAATGAGTTTTGTTGTCACATGATGACGTACTCAACAAAGTTAAGATATTCATTTGCAAGTGAATAATTCATCAGCGATGTTTGTTAGCTTATTTTGACAAAAGTAAACCTAACTGGCTTCTTAAAGCGAATTATTATTTTTCTTTTTCACTTTCATTTATCAGTGTGTTACTGATTAGATGAAAAAAAATCATATTTCTATTTTTTGTATCCCGTAGCTAATGACATTTTTGAAGACGATATTTATCACCTTTTTACATTTTTTTGTCTGTCATATAATTTGAAAACGACTAAAAGATGGACACTTTAAATAGCAAATCTGATCAACAAAAACAGATCTACACATAACTCAATTAGTAGAGACATTTTCGGAGCGATTGCCCTCAAATGGCGATTTTAATTTAACTTTCGTGTTTTGGGCATAAGAATCGTGAACAGAAACATTATCAGTAATAAAAGATTATTAAACACGACTGTTTTCATTAATTTTATACTAGTACACAATGTTTAAGGCTGTCCATTGTTGAAGATGCACATTGACCTAGGTGAAAGGCACATACTCTTTAGGGCCACTAGTAATAATATATTTTCAAATGGCATGTCTTGCGATATTTTACTTGTAAACTTTATACTCGTGTGTTAATATATAAAAGTGATTATTGAATGAATCTTGTCCTCATTATTTGATTTAGAATTTATTTTACCGATCTAATTTGACAAGTTTATGGACATGTCACAGTATCAGTTGTTAATATATTTCCATCTGTTGTGTATCGATTTATTGGGATAAGAAGCTCTAACATGAATTTAAACGAAATCTTTTGGTCTTTAAAAAAGTTTTATATCTACATGCTGCCTTTATTTTCTTTTAATCAAGTTTTTGATTTATTTCATGATAATTTTGCCACTGAGAACTTACTATGATTATATGGTTGGTGGCAATTTGTGTGGTGACTGTTTGATATTGACCAGTAACGCCCAAGTTAAGGTAGTCCTACTTTGACACAAAATAGTGCTTTTGATGTCATTGTTTACTTAAACTAACCAACAAATTTGCAGAAATGAAACTTTTGGTGAAAGGGAAATATATTTAGACCATTTTGAGCCAAAATTCACTTGTCTATGAGTTTGCATTAAAAATTCAGGATCAATGCGCTACATAGTACACTAATTTAAGATTTCCAGAAAACCGGGAGTTATTTTGGTAGTACCTGTCTTTTCAAAATCAGAAATTTGTTACAAGACTTTAAACATTGGTTGAAAATTGGCATGTAGGAAGGTGATACATGTACAATTCAGGATATACCTGGTTTTCTTGAAGTTAAACTTAAGGTAAAATATTTAGAAAGCTGTGAAAATGGCAAAATTTGGTTGAACAGATAGGGATTTTTAATTGGTGGTTTGACACCTTTAAGGGAAATGCGGTGAAACCCCAAATTCAGAAAACAATTGATTTTTTTTACTTAACTGATCATATGAAGTGATAGTAGTCACATTTCAATCTTTTTGGGGGCAAAAAGTCACATATTGCAAATTTAGAGCCTTAGACCTGAATTTGTGCTATTTTTATCTTTTCCCACCCTGACAAATTAATATGCTTTCACATAAAAAAATGTCCCAAATTGTTATAAATGCACAGCAAGATGTTTCTGTGGTATTAACATTAAAACATGGTCATTTTACCACCAAAAAAAAAGTTCTTGTCATCAAGATTTAATGAAATTATTTGATTTTTATCTCTTATATCATTGCGTCATAGCATGTATTTGGCAGATAACATAGCCTGATGTAAACATTGCAAAAACTCACAAAAATCCCATTTATTATCTCAAATGAAAGTTTTATGCCTTAAGTTGTATTAACTGATAGAAAATAAAAACATTTAAATGACCATGACTGCACTTTTGATCATTTAATAGTCCCATTACTTACACCAGGTGTAAAAAAGGGGGGTCAATATTCCTTGACTCTTCAATACCTTGAATTTTTTACTTAACCCATTGTAAAAATTGTGGAAAGTCTTTTAAGAAGTAGAACAAACAAGAAAAAAATCAACAAAACTGATCTTGATATTGAAAGTTTATGTTCCTGTAGTCCAAAATGAAATTTTCAAGTATTTTCTATCAAAGTCATACATTACAGTCAGTTTAAATTGAGCTGTGAAATTTATAATATAAGTCACATTATGCTCAGATAGGATGTTTCTGACTTCAAATTGACTAAGGATTAAGAATAAAGCAAAGCAAAGATTTCTGAGCAACTTTTTTGGCTCTTTAAGGGAAATGCGGTGAAACCCCAAATTCAGAAAACAATTGATTTTTTTTACTTAACTGATCATATGAAGTGATAGTAGTCACATTTCAATCTTTTTGGGGGCAAAAAGTCACATATTGCAAATTTAGAGCCTTAGACCTGAATTTGTGCTATTTTTATCTTTTCCCACCCTGACAATATGCTTTCACATAAAAAAATGTCCCAAATTGTTATAAATGCACAGCAAGATGTTTCTGTGGTATTAACATTAAAACATGGTCATTTTACCACCAAAAAAAAGTTCTTGTCATCAAGATTTAATGAAATAATTTGATTTTTATCTCTTATATCATTGCGTCATAGCATGTATTTGGCAGATAACATAGCCTGATGTAAACATTGCAAAAACTCACAAAAATCCCATTTATTATCTCAAATGAAAGTTTTATGCCTTAAGTTGTATTAACTGATAGAAAATAAAAACATTTAAATGACCATGACTGCACTTTTGATCATTTAATAGTCCCATTACTTACACCAGGTGTAAAAAAGGGGGGTCAATATTCCTTGACTCTTCAATACCTTGAATTTTTTACTTAACCCATTGTAAAAATTGTGGAAAGTCTTTTAAGAAGTAGAACAAACAAGAAAAAAATCAACAAAACTGATCTTGATATTGAAAGTTTATGTTCCTGTAGTCCAAAATGAAATTTTCAAGTATTTTCTATCAAAGTCATACATTACAGTCAGTTTAAATTGAGCTGTGAAATTTGTAATATAAGTCACATTATGCTCAGATAGGATGTTTCTGACTTCAAATTGACTAAGGATTAAGAATAAAGCAAAGCAAAGATTTCTGAGCAACTTTTTTGGCTCTTTAGGTGTCAGACCACCAATTACTCCCTCCAATTTAGAACGTATGTAAAAGTAGTCCTACTTTGACACAAAATAGTGCTTTTGATGTCATTGTTTACTTAAACTTACCAACAAATTTGCAGAAATGAAACTTTTGGTGAAAGGGAAATATATTTAGACCATTTTGAGCCAAAATTCACTTGTCTATGAGTTTGCATTAAAAATTCAGGATTAATGCGCTACATAGTACACTAATTTAAGATTTCCAGAAAACCGGGAGTTATTTTGGTAGTACCTGTCTTTTCAAAATCAGAAATTTGTTACAAGACTTTAAACATTGGTTGAAAATTGGCATGTAGGAAGGTGATACATGTACAATTCAGGATATACCTGGTTTTCTTGAAGTTAAACTTAAGGTAAAATATTTAGAAAGCTGTGAAAATGGCAAAATTTGGTTGAACAGATAGGGATTTTTAATTGGTAGTCTGACACCTTTAAGGGAAATGCGGTGAAACCCCAAATTCAGAAAACAATTGATTTTTTTTACTTAACTGATCATATGAAGTGATAGTAGTCACATTTCAATCTTTTTGGGGGCAAAAAGTCACATATTGCAAATTTAGAGCCTTAGACCTGAATTTGTGCTATTTTTATCTTTTCCCACCCTGACAAATTAATATGCTTTCACATAAAAAAATGTCCCAAATTGTTATAAATGCACAGCAAGATGTTTCTGTGGTATTAACATTAAAACATGGTCATTTTACCAACAAAAAAAAAGTTCTTGTCATCAAGATTTAATGAAATTATTTGATTTTTATCTCTTATATCATTGCGTCATAGCATGTATTTGGCAGATAACATAGCCTGATGTAAACATTGCAAAAACTCACAAAAATCCCATTTATTATCTCAAATGAAAGTTTTATGCCTTAAGTTGTATTAACTGATAGAAAATAAAAACATTTAAATGACCATGACTGCACTTTTGATCATTTAATAGTCCCATTACTTACACCAGGTGTAAAAAAGGGGGGTCAATATTCCTTGACTCTTCAATACCTTGAATTTTTTACTTAACCCATTGTAAAAATTGTGGAAAGTCTTTTAAGAAGTAGAACAAACAAGAAAAAAAATCAACAAAACTGATCTTGATATTGAAAGTTTATGTTCCTGTAGTCCAAAATGAAATTTTCAAGTATTTTCTATCAAAGTCATACATTACAGTCAGTTTAAATTGAGCTGTGAAATTTGTAATATAAATCACATTATGCTCAGATAGGATGTTTCTGACTTCAAATTGACTAAGGATTAAGAATAAAGCAAAGCAAAGATTTCTGAGCAACTTTTTTGGCTCTTTAAGGGAAATGGGGTGAAACCCCAAATTCAGAAAACAATTGATTTTTTTTACTTAACTGATCATATGAAGTGATAGTAGTCACATTTCAATCTTTTTGGGGGCAAAAAGTCACATATTGCAAATTTAGAGCCTTAGACCTGAATTTGTGCTATTTTTATCTTTTCCCACCCTGACAAATTAATATGCTTTCACATAAAAAAATGTCCCAAATTGTTATAAATGCACAGCAAGATGTTTCTGTGGTATTAACATTAAAACATGGTCATTTTACCACCAAAAAAAAAGTTCTTGTCATCAAGATTTAATGAAATTATTTGATTTTTATCTCTTATATCATTGCGTCATAGCATGTATTTGGCAGATAACATAGCCTGATGTAAACATTGCAAAAACTCACAAAAATCCCATTTATTATCTCAAATGAAAGTTTTATGCCTTAAGTTGTATTAACTGATAGAAAATAAAAACATTTAAATGACCATGACTGCACTTTTGATCATTTAATAGTCCCATTACTTACACCAGGTGTAAAAAAGGGGGGTCAATATTCCTTGACTCTTCAATACCTTGAATTTTTTACTTAACCCATTGTAAAAATTGTGGAAAGTCTTTTAAGAAGTAGAACAAACAAGAAAAAAATCAACAAAACTGATCTTGATATTGAAAGTTTATGTTCCTGTAGTCCAAAATGAAATTTTCAAGTATTTTCTATCAAAGTCATACATTACAGTCAGTTTAAATTGAGCTGTGAAATTTATAATATAAGTCACATTATGCTCAGATAGGATGTTTCTGACTTCAAATTGACTAAGGATTAAGAATAAAGCAAAGCAAAGATTTCTGAGCAACTTTTTTGGCTCTTTAAGGGAAATGCGGTGAAACCCCAAATTCAGAAAACAATTGATTTTTTTTACTTAACTGATCATATGAAGTGATAGTAGTCACATTTCAATCTTTTTGGGGGCAAAAAGTCACATATTGCAAATTTAGAGCCTTAGACCTGAATTTGTGCTATTTTTATCTTTTCCCACCCTGACAATATGCTTTCACATAAAAAAATGTCCCAAATTGTTATAAATGCACAGCAAGATGTTTCTGTGGTATTAACATTAAAACATGGTCATTTTACCACCAAAAAAAAGTTCTTGTCATCAAGATTTAATGAAATAATTTGATTTTTATCTCTTATATCATTGCGTCATAGCATGTATTTGGCAGATAACATAGCCTGATGTAAACATTGCAAAAACTCACAAAAATCCCATTTATTATCTCAAATGAAAGTTTTATGCCTTAAGTTGTATTAACTGATAGAAAATAAAAACATTTAAATGACCATGACTGCACTTTTGATCATTTAATAGTCCCATTACTTACACCAGGTGTAAAAAAGGGGGGTCAATATTCCTTGACTCTTCAATACCTTGAATTTTTTACTTAACCCATTGTAAAAATTGTGGAAAGTCTTTTAAGAAGTAGAACAAACAAGAAAAAAATCAACAAAACTGATCTTGATATTGAAAGTTTATGTTCCTGTAGTCCAAAATGAAATTTTCAAGTATTTTCTATCAAAGTCATACATTACAGTCAGTTTAAATTGAGCTGTGAAATTTGTAATATAAGTCACATTATGCTCAGATAGGATGTTTCTGACTTCAAATTGACTAAGGATTAAGAATAAAGCAAAGCAAAGATTTCTGAGCAACTTTTTTGGCTCTTTAGGTGTCAGACCACCAATTACTCCCTCCAATTTAGAACGTATGTAAAAGTAGTCCTACTTTGACACAAAATAGTGCTTTTGATGTCATTGTTTACTTAAACTAACCAACAAATTTGCAGAAATGAAACTTTTGGTGAAAGGGAAATATATTTAGACCATTTTGAGCCAAAATTCACTTGTCTATGAGTTTGCATTAAAAATTCAGGATTAATGCGCTACATAGTACACTAATTTAAGATTTTCAGAAAACCGGGAGTTATTTTGGTAGTACCTGTCTTTTCAAAATCAGAAATTTGTTACAAGACTTTAAACATTGGTTGAAAATTGGCATGTAGGAAGGTGATACATGTACAATTCAGGATATACCTGGTTTTCTTGAAGTTAAACTTAAGGTAAAATATTTAGAAAGCTGTGAAAATTGCAAAATTTGGTTGAACAGATAGGGATTTTTAATTGGTGGTCTGACACCTTAAAGCCACCTTAAATGAACTAAAATTAAATCGACATAACGCAAAGATCTATACAAAATTACAAAATTTTAAAGAAATGTCAATAACAACACTCCTTACATGCTTTCATAACGTTTTATTACAAGGTTTGTTTTTTTTGCGCAGAAAGAATTTAAAAATTGATAGTAGGGTTCATTTTGATATATAGGGATCAAGCGTATTCCTTACTTGTGTTATCCTTTGACGTTATAAGAATGTACATGGACTTGTATTGTATGTTAATCATCCGTTAGAAGCATGTTATACAAATTAAGTCCTGGTATCTATGATGAGTTTATTTATAAGGACACCAATTATACTTTTGAGTGTGATTTTTTTTTATCGGTTTTCATTTTTGGGCTATGTTAATGATTACTCATTAGTGATTGTCTTCCTCTTGTACTTTTAATTATAGCCATGCACCTGCATCTTTTGAATGTAATTTGTTTAAAGTATTCCATACAAGAAATCATTATGTAAAGCTTGATAAATATGCTGCTGTAACATGTTTAATTTACTGTCCGTTATAGATATTACAAAAAATAGATTCCAGTGGTAAGTTTTATTGTCTTGGAATCACTAAGTCTTGCTTTTTCATAATTTGTAACTCAAAATGACTTTTTATTGATTTTTAGGTTGTTTAAATCTGGCGGCCTCGGCTGGTAATCGAGGTTTCCCACCATTCTATGTCTGGGGTCATGTGAATTGTTGTCTATATCAATCCATCGTCTCTTTGCAGTTTTTAAATGAAAATCATGGGTAATAATTACTCCACTTTATGTAGATGGAACAGAAAAATCTTCACATAAATGGTTGTGGTCATCAACGTCAACTTATGTGCATTTGATTGAAACAAAAGCATTTCGTTTCGTTGTCGATAGAATAGAACAGTGGAAAATCTTCTTACTAAAGTATAACCTTTCTTGATTGTGGACTGAATGATGCCCTATTACCAGTTGAGATGTCTGCCGCAATTGGGTCAAACTTTCCTGCTCCTCCAACAGTAGATTGGTTAGATATAACTGTGTCGGCTACAACCATTGCGTACACATTTTAAAGAGTACTGCTATTGAATACAGTTACACCGTCTTCAAGTGCCATTTTCTGAAAGGGGAATCATATTAAAGTTGAGAAAGGAAATGGGGAATTTTCATTTCCATTTCGGAACATTAGACTGAAATCGTATACGTTTGTGTGCGTGGGTGTGGGTATGTGCAAGGTGTCAATTGGGGACACACACCTATATGAAACCTTTCAATTGGGGAAACACACCTATATGAAACCTTTCAATTGGGGACACACACCTATATGAAACCTTTCAATTGTGGACAAACACCTATATGAAACCTTTCAATTGGGGACACACACCTATATGAAACCTTTCAATTGGGGACACACACCTATATGAAACCTTTCAATTGTGGACACACACCTATATGAAACCTTTCAATTGTGGACACACACCTATATGAAACCTTTCAATAGGGGACACACACCTATATGAAACCTTTCAATTGGGGACACACACATCTTTATGAAACCTTTCAATTGGGGACACACACATCTTTATGAAACCTTTCAATTGGGGACACACACACCTATATGAAACCTTTCAATTGGGGACACACACATCTTTATGAAACCTTTCAATTGGGGACACACACCTATATGAAACCTTTCAATAGGGGACACACACCTATATGAAACCTTTCAATTGGGGACACACACATCTTGATGAAACCTTTCAATTGGGGACACACACATCTTTATGAAACCTTTCAATAGGGGACACACACCTATATGAAACCTTTCAATAGGGGACACACACCTATATGAAACCTTTCAATAGGGGGACATATACCTATATGAAACCTTTCAATAGGGGACACACACCTATATTAAACCTTTCAATAGGGGACACACACCTATATGAAACCTTTCAATTGGGGACACACACATCTTTATGAAACTTTTCAAATGGGGACACACACCTATATGAAACCTTTCAATTGGGGACACACACATCTTTATGAAACCTTTCAATTGGGGACACACACATCTTTATGAAACCTTTCAATTGGGGACACACACATCTTTATGAAACCTTTCAATTGGGGACACACACCTATATGAAACCTTTCAATTGGGGACACACACATCTTTATGAAACCTTTCAATTGGGGACACACACATCTTTATGAAACCTTTCAATTGGGGACACACACATCTTTATGAAACCTTTCAATTGGGGACACACACATCTTTATGAAACCTTTCAATAGGGGAGACACACCTATATGAAACCTTTCAATTGTGGACACACACATCTTTATGAAACCTTTCAATTGGGGACATACACCTATATGAAACCTTTCAATTGTGGACACACACCTATATGAAACCTTTCAATTGTGGACACACACCTATATGAAACCTTTCAATTGTGGACACACACCTATATGAAACCTTTCAATTGGGGACACACACATCTTTATGAAACCTTTCAATTGTGGACACACACCTATATGAAACCTTTCAATTGGGGACACATACCTATATGAAACCTTTCAATTGGGGACACACACATCTTTATGAAACCTTTCAATTGGGGACACACACCTATATGAAACCTTTCAATTGGGGACACACACATCTTTATGAAACCTTTCAATTGGGGACACACACCTATATGAAACCTTTCAATTGGGAACACACACATCTTTATGAAACCTTTCAATTGGGGACACACACATCTTTATGAAACCTTTCAATTGGGGACACACACATCTTTATGAAACCTTTCAATTGGGGACACACACATCTTTATGAAACCTTTCAATTGGGTACACACACCTATATGAAACCTTTCAATTGGGGACACACACATCTTTATGAAACCTTTCAATTGGGGACACACACATCTTTATGAAACCTTTCAATTGGGGACACACACATCTTTATGAAACCTTTCAATTGGGGACACACACCTATATGAAACCTTTCAATAGGGGACACACACCTATATGAAACCTTTCAATAGGGGACACACACCTATATGAAACCTTTCAATAGGGGACACACACCTATATGAAACCTTTCAATTGGGGACACACACATCTTTATGAAACCTTTCAATTGGGGACACACACATCTTTATGAAACCTTTCAATTGGGGACACACACCTATATGAAACCTTTCAATTGGGGACACACACATCTTTATGAAACCTTTCAATTGTGGACACACACATCTTCATGAAACCTTTCAATTGGGAACACACATCTTTATGAAACCTTTCAATAGGGGACACACACCTATATGAAACCTTTCAATAGGGGACACACACCTATATGAAACCTTTCAATAGGGGACACACACCTATATGAAACCTTTCAATTGGGGACACACACATCTTTATGAAACCTTTCAATTGGGGACACACACCTATATGAAACCTTTCAATTGGGGACACACACATCTTTATGAAACCTTTCAATTGGGGACACACACATCGTTATGAAACCTTTCAATTGGGGACACACACATCTTTATGAAACCTTTGAATTGGGGACACACACATCTGGAAACACACACATCTTTATGAAACCTTTCAATTGGGGACACACACCTATATGAAACCTTTCAATTGGGGACACACACCTATATGAAACCTTTCAATTGGGGACACACACCTATATGAAACCTTTCAATTGGGGACACACACCTATATGAAACCTTTCAATTGGGGACACACATATATATGAAACCTTTCAACTGGGGACACAGATATATATGAAACCTTTCAACTGGGGACACATATATATGAAACCTTTCAATTGGGGACACACATATATATGAAACCTTTCAATTGAGGACACACATATATATGAAACCTTTCAATTGGGGACACACACCTATATGAAACCTTTCAATTGGGGACACACACATCTTTATGAAACCTTTCAATTGGGGACACACACCTATATGAAACCTTTCAATTGGGGACACACACCTATATGAAACCTTTCAATTGGGGACACACACCTATATGAAACCTTTCAATTGGGGACACACATATATATGAAACCTTTCAATTGGGGACACACATATATATGAAACCTTTCAATTGGGGACACACCTATATGAAACCTTTCAATTGGGGACACACCTATATGAAACCTTTCAATTGGGGACACACACCTATATGAAACCTTTCAATTGGGGACACACACCTATATGAAACCTTTCAATAGGGGACACACACCTATATGAAACCTTTCAATAGGGGACACACACCTATATGAAACCTTTCAATTGGGGACACACACCTATATGAAACATTTCAATTGTGGACACACACCTATATGAAACCTTTCAATTGGGGACACACACCTATATGAAACCTTTCATTAGGGGACACACACCTATATGAAACCTTTCAATAGGGGACACACACCTATATGAAACCTTTCAATTGTGGACACACACCTATATGAAACCTTTCAATTGTGGACACACATCTATATGAAACCTTTCAATTGTGGACACACACGGACACATACCTATATGAAACCTTTCAATAGGGGACACACACACCTATATGAAACCTTTCAATTGGGGACACACACCTATATGAAACCTTTCAATTGGGGACACACACCTATATGAAACCTTTCAATTGGGGACACACACCTATATGAAACCTTTCAATTGGGGACACACACCTATATGAAACCTTTCAATTGGGGACCCACACCTATATGAAACCTTTCAATTGGGGACACACACCTATATGAAACCTTTCAATTGGGGACACACACCTATATGAAACCTTTCAATAGGGGACACACACCTATATGAAACCTTTCAATTGGGACACACACCTATATGAAACACCTATATGAAACCTTTCAATTGGGGACACACACCTATATGAAACCTTTCAATTGGGGACACACACCTATATGAAACACCTATATGAAACCTTTCAATTGGGGACACACACCTATATGAAACTTTTCAATTGGGGACACACACCTATATGAAACCTTTCAATTGGGGACACACATCTATATGAAACTTTTCAATTGGGGACACACATCTATATGAAACTTTTCAATTGGGGACACACATCTATATGAAACTTTTCAATTGGGGACACACACCTATATGAAACCTTTCAATAGGGGACACACACCTATATGAAACCTTTCAATAGGGGACACACACCTATATGAAACCTTTCAATAGGGGACACACACCTATATGAAACCTTTCAATAGGGGACACACACCTATATGAAACCTTTCAATAGGGGACACACACCTATATGAAACCTTTCAATAGGGGATCGACACACACCTATATGAAACCTTTCAATTGGGGACACACACCTATATGAAACCTTTCAATTGGGGACACACACCTATATGAAACCTTTCAATTGGGGACACACACCTATATGAAACTTTTCAATTGGGGACACACATCTATATGAAACTTTTCAATTGGGGACACACACCTATATGAAACCTTTCAATTGGGGACACACACCTATATGAAACCTTTCAATTGTGGTATATGAAACCTTTCAATTGTGAACACACACCTATATGAAACCTTTCAATTGGGGACACACACCTATATGAAACCTTTCAATTGGGGACACACACCTATATGAAACCTTTCAATTGTGGTATATGAAACCTTTCAATTGTGAACACACACCTATATGAAACCTTTCAATTGGGGACACACACCTATATGAAACCTTTCAATTGGGGACACACACCTATATGAAACCTTTCAATTGTGAACACACACCTATATGAAACCTTTCAATTGTGGACACACACCTATATGAAACCTTTCAATAGGGGACACACATCTATATGAAACCTTTCAATTGGGGACACACATCTATATGAAACCTTTCAATAGGGGACACACACCTATATGAAACCTTTCAATAGGGGACACACACCTATATGAAACCTTTCAATAGGGGACACACACCTATATGAAACCTTTCAATTGGGGACACACACCTATATGAAACCTTTCAATAGGGGACACACACCTATATGAAACCTTTCAATTGTGGAGGTGCCAATTGACGAAGTGCTGTAAATAGAAATTTTTGGGTTCCTCTTCTATCAGATACAAAATTTTCATACAAAAACAATTATTTAAATGTTTATCCTCAGTTTAACTATGTCAACCTTATGAGAAGGGAAGGAAAACAAAATAAAAGCCTGTATTAATTTCGGAAATTCAAAAAAGTAACTTTAATGCAGGAAAGATTGTTTTTTTAACTTATTTTTCTTGAAGTAATAATTATTCAGAAAAACTTTTTTACAAAGTTTGTAAATTACAGTTTTTTTTTACAACGCTAATGTTTAAACTTAACTTGTACAAAATAACTTCCAATATGTGTGTACCATCCGATATCAGAGTATAATTTCGATAGATAAGTCATACCTTTACAAATAAATATATATATATTGATTGTTTTATTACGCTCGGGCAATGTGATGTGTATTTTCGACGAAAAACGAATATTGTTCTGCTTTTCTTTCAAATTTTCATTTGAAACAGCGCACTATTTTCTATAAAACAATTTTTAATGATTGCATTGAAATATATAAAAAAAAATCTGATTGGTCACAACTGTTGCCTGGTGTAAGAAGAAAATTTAGATGCAAACAAATTGTTAAGTCCATGCATGCAGACAGGATTAAATATAAAGATAAGGATATGTGGTATGATTGTTAATGATGCACCGGATAATCCACCAGGTTTCAAATGACGTGAATATAAGCAATTATAGGTCACCATATGGCTTGCAAAATATGTTGCCATCTTTGCATGTTCTAAAACTAAATTTTTAGCTTTCATTGAGGTATGATAGATCGTGATATTAAATCCTTCTTTAAATTTGTAAAGAATCAATCTGATTCAAATAAAAACAAATTATGAAACTGACATTACCAAGATGCTTGATTTCGTGATTGACAACATATATTTGTTACGTTTGGAGAGCGTGTTTTTTTAAACAAACTATCGGCATTCCTCTCTTTGCCGACGTGATCGTTTAGTCTTATGAGGCAGTCTTCATACAGGGACTTCTAAGGAAGAAAGAAAAAGAATTTGGCAATATCCTTTAACTTTACTTTCCGCTTTATACATGTTATAGATGATGTTCTTTCACGTGTTCTTAAAAGTGAGAGGTTAAGCGGTATTCAACCAGGTTCAATCCACCATTTTCTACATTTGAAAATGCCTGTACCAAGTCAGGAAGAGAGTTCCAAATGATGAAGTTGAAATAATCCCTTCATAAATTTTACGGACGCCATCACGAGTTGGTTGACCACATCGGATATGTTCCGTATGACGTAACAACAATCCTGTTCCCTTTTCACGAATGTGACTTGTAATTACTGAATTACTATAACCGGATTTGTAATGACATGAGCAACACGTGAACAGGAATTTGTTTACCCTTCCAAAGCACCTGAGATCACCACAGTTTTTAGTGCAGTTCGTGTTGCTATAAGTTTTTAGTTTTTCTATTTTGTGTCTTGTGTGCTATTATTTGTATGTTTGTCTTTTTCTTTTTTAGCCATGTCGTTGTCAGTTTATTTTCTATCTATGAGTTTAAATGTTCCTATGGTATCTTTCGCCCCTCTTATTTAACAAATGCATATTTGTTCATAATTGTCTATACATTTTGTATAGCTTTGACAGCCGTTGTTTTTAATATTTGAAAATAAATACATCTTATTTCTACTGAAAACCACCCCCTTTTGGTAAAGTTTTTATATGTTTACTCGGAAAACTCGTGTTTAATGATGGTTTTTCATATATTGATAGAAAAATGGAACAAGGAAGAAAATAGATTCAAGTTTACAATCATTCTTCTTAAAAAACATGTATTTAAATTGGAATTAAATAGTCAATTTTCGTTTTCCTTGAAAACTGTAAGCGGCATTGGATTTCTGAGGAGAAAACAGCTGCACCATATTTTCTTTCATGATGACTAAATTAAGTTCGAAGTACGCACATTTCCAAATCAAATGATAAATGATATAGCCGTGTATTTTTGACAATTAAAATTTGAAATTTCCGACTTTGGTCTCGTACCAGTCTATTATAAGTCGTTGATTAATAAATGGAGACAGGATGCATGGCACTTGATCAAAATATTAGGTTGAATAGAATTAGAAGGTGTATTTGTAATACATTTTCTACGTGTTTTGCTGAGATTTTTCGTGTGCACATTGTGAGTTAAATGAGTGGTATAACTATTTCACGTTATATTTTACTGTTACAAGGTGACATGTATACATAATACTAAGTAGCGTATAATAATATGATGTTTATAAATCTAACAGACACAATCAGCTTTCTGAAAGTAAAAATTTTCCTTTCTATTGATGGTAAGGTTGAAATGATCAAGTTTAGTATATGTATCTGAAAGTTTGTTTTAATTGGTAACCATTAGTATAGTTGGCTTTGCTTAGTACCGCCATTTTGTAACCATAGAAATATATATAACGATATTGCAATGTCTAAATTTCTTGGTGATTCTTACATGGTTTAAGTGACTTTGAATTTGAGGTTTTACTGAAAAATATTTTGTAATGTGTTTCTCATCTAAAAATTTTGATTTATAAAGGGTAAACATACAAATTAATAACTTTTAAGCTTTTATGGTTAGGGTAATAACACGGACCCCACAGTTCTTAGGAGACCGACGGCATGTGAACGCATATTTTGAGCTCGGATCGCTATACCCACGATGTTGCGTGACCTATCATAATATTGGAGTTTTGAACCCAATTAGTTGAACCCCTTTGTTCTATCAATGTAGCTTGAAGCCACAAAACGTTACCAAATAGAGCCCTGAGCACAAACTTTGGAAACCGGAGCCCATAGTTTAAATCTCAACGATAAAAGTATGATGGAACTCGAAGTCCAGAGCTAGCGCGTACGTGTTATCCCTAGATTGTGTAGCATTTGTTAATACAAGCTTCGTTTCTCTCTTGAATGGAGACGAGGACACTTTTTGTTTTACTTGTCTGTAAAAAAAAATTGAGTTTGTATTAGCGGCAAACATGGTACATTGAGAAATTTTTCAAACACAGATGTTTATAATAACTTTGTCTTTTTTCTAAAATAAAAAAAAAGTTTAATGCCTTTTTGGTTTTATTCTTATTGATTCACGTTAGACATTTTAAATTGAACATACCATATGAATATGGAAAAGAAAATTTGCATTTAGTTTTTACGGAAAGACAATATCCCTATGTCATGCCTAAGTGGAAAAAAAGGGCTACTTTTTTAATATTAAAAAATAGTTTTAAATTATTAATATTAAAAATTCGTTTTCTAATATTAGAAAAGGAATTTCAAAAGGAATTTTTATATCAAAAAATAAAAACTCTATTTCTTAAAAAAATAAAGACTGAATTTGTAACATTAGAAAATAAAATTAAAAAAAACCAAAACAATTCCTAATATTAAAAATCTATTTCTGATATTAAAACTTCATTTATCAATATAAGAAATTCATTTTTTAATATTACAAATTCTTTTTTGAATATTACAAATACATTTTTAGCTCACCTGTCCCAAAGAGCCAATTGAGCTTTTCTCATCACTTGGCGTCCGTCGTCCGTCGTCCTTCGTCCGTCGTCGTCCGATGTCGTCGTTAACTTTTACAAAGATCTTCTCCCCTAAAACTACTGGGCCAAATAAAACCAAACTTGGCCATAATTATCATTGGGTTATCTAGTTTAAAAATGTGTCCGATGACCCGGCCAACCAACCAAGATGACCGCCATGGCTAAAAATATAACATAGGGGTAAAATGTAGATTTTTGTCTTACAACTCTGAAACCGAAGCATTTAGAGCAAATCTGACGTGGATTAAATTGTTAATCAAATCAAGATCTATCTGCCCTGAAATTTTCAGACCAATTGGACAACCGGTTGTTGGGTTGCTGCCCATGAATTGGTATTTTTAAGGAAATATTGCCGTTTTTGGTTATTTTATCTTGAATATTATTATAGATAGAGATGAATTGTAAACAGCAATAATGTTCAGCCAAGTAAGATCTACAAATAAGTCAACATGATCAAAATGGATAGTTGACCCCTCCTGAAGGAGTTATTGCTCTTTATAGTAAATTTTTAACAATTTTCATAAATTTTGAAAATTTAAATAAATTTTAACAAAATATTTTCCTCTGTATCTAATGGGCCAAGTTCATTATAGATAGAGGTAATTGTAAGTAGCAAGGATGTTCAGTAAAGTAAGACCTACAAACACATCACCATCACCAAAACACCATTTTGTCATTAATTCATCTGTGTCCTTTGTTCAATATGCACAAAGACCAAGGTTAGCGACACAGGCTCTTAAGAGCTTCTAGTTTATTATTACAAATTCATTTTTTTAATATTCAAAATTATATTTTTTTTCCTTTTATTTGAAAATCATTTTTTAAAATTCATCATGAATTAAAACATTAAAATCTTGTATTATAAACTGATTTTTTTTATATAAGAAACTCTTTTTTTAATATTAGAAATTCATTTTTTAGCTCACCTGGCCTAAAAGGCCATGTGAGCTTTTCTCATCACTTGGCGTCCGTCGTCGTCGTCGTCGTCGTCGTCTGTCGTCGTTAACAATTTTTCAAACATCTTCTCCTCTGAAACTACTGAATGGATTTGAATGAAACTTAGCATGATTGTTCCTTAGATTATCCTGCACAAAGTGTGTGCTTCGATTTTTGATCCGTCAAAAAACATGGCCGCCGTTACTTAAAATAGAACATAGGGGTCAAATGCAGTTGTTGGCTTATATCTCAAAAACGAAAGCATTTAGAGCAAATCTGACGGGGTAAAAATGTTCATTAGGTCAAGATCTATCAGCCCTGAAATTTTCAGATGAATCAAACAAACCATTGTTGGGTTGCTGCCACTTAATTGGTAATTTTAAGGAAATTTTGCAGTTTTTGGTCATTATCTTGAATATTATTATAGATAAAGATAAACTGTAAACAGCAAAAATGATCAGCAAAGTACGATCTACAAATAAGTTAAATGACCAAAATTGTCAATTGACCCCTTAAGGGGTTATTGTCCTTTAATGACAATTTTTCACAATTTGTTCATCATATTTGCTAACTTTAAAAAATCTTCTCCTCTAAAACTACTAAACCAAATTCAACCAAACTTCAACTGAATGATCAGTAGGGTGTATAAAATAAAGTTTGTGCTTTATTTTTTATTTCGTCAAAAAACATGGCCGTCATGGCTAAAAATAGCACACAGGGTAAAATGCAGTTTTTGGCTTATATCTCACAAACTCCAGCATTTAGAGCAAATAAGACAAGAAGTTAAAGTATTTATAAGGTCAAGGTCTACCTGTCCTGAAATTTTCAGCCGAATTGGGTAACTGGTTTTTCAGGTATAATGCCCCTGAATTGATGATTTTAAAGAAATTTTGCAGTTTTTGGTTATTATCTTGAATATTATTATAGATACAGATAAACTGTTAATAGCAAAAATGTTAAGAGCAAAGTAAGATCTACAAATGAGTCAAATTGACCAAAATTGTCAATTGACCCCTTAAGGAGTTATTGCCCTTTAAAGACTTTTTTCACAATTTGTTTATCATGTTGACTTACTTTAAAAAATCTCCTCCTTTGAAACTGCTGTATCAATTTCAGCCAAACTTAGGCTAAATGAGTTTCAGAGTATCTAGTATAAATTTTATATTTCATTTCCTTGTATGTCAGAAACATAGCTCCTATGGCTAAAATAGACCATAGGAGAAAATGATTTTTTTTTTGCTTTTGAAGAAAATAGGACGATTCAAAGAACATTTAAATAAATTGAAAAGCCAAAATAATCATTGATGAGAGATTTAACCAAAAAAATTAAGGTGAGCGATTCAGGCTCTTGAGAGCCTCTTGTTTTTTTAAATATTCCAAATTATATATATTTTCCTATATTTGAAATTATTTCTAATATTGATAAATGATTTTTCAATATTAGAAATTCATTTGTTAATATAAAAAAATAATGATTTTCTCTTACTAAAAATACAACTTTCACAGTAACAAGTTAAGATCTCCACCATTAAATAGTTTTAAATAATGACGTGTTCATTGTCTTTTTAATAACTAAATCATTTCATATATAAAAATAAAATCAGTTGGTCGTCTGTGAAAAAAAAATGGCAGTGGCTATTTGACCGGCACCGGCTAAATAGCAAATTTGCTATTTAACCGGCACCGGCAAAATAGCAAATTTGCTATTTAGCCGGCACTGAATAAAACTTCATTGATGTGATAAGTAGAGAATAAAAAAGCTTAATAATGATTTAAAATCATTTTATATCAATATCAAGCATTAAAAATACAGTACAATAAAAAATATTAATATTGAAGATGTGTAAAATCTATGGTTTAAATATCCTGCCATGCTATAAAAATAGTGTTATGTAAAACTACACGTGTACATCTTAAAAAAGACAATATTAAAAGTTGTTTGCTACGAATTTCAAAAGGACACATGATTAAATGATTTGCAATTGTTACAAAACAAATTCTTTGCCTTTGGAAGTTGTTTTAATCTAGCACAAGATGAATAATGCCACTCAAAACAGGAACTACACATTACACTGGCTTCCTTTGAATCTGCATCATGTGTGCATATGTAGGTAGGGTCCTTTTTCTTCTCTTTATAAACGCTCTTAATAGCTTCTCATGCATCTTTTTGACAATAATTAAATCAATGTTTACAATAGTCCATTTGCCAATTACCGATTTGATTCTATTATGACACACTTTTTAAGACTTTTGTTTGTTTGTTTCTCTGTCCTATATTTTCTCCTATGTATCTGTTTATTTATTGTAACCCTGTCGTGTAATGTTGTCATATTAATGTCATAATTAACACTGCCATTAAAGCGGGAGGCTTGGCATGCCACAAAACCAGGTTCAACCCACCATTTTTTCATAAAATGCCCTGATTTTTTTGGAACTTTTCTTACAGGGGTTAAAATTTTTTGTTACAGCTAGCTAGCCCAGGACTTATTGGCAGCAGGATTTTACTAGCCCTGTTGGAAGAACTGCTAGTCAATCAAAACTGACCTGCTAGCCCTAGTATGCATTAAAAATTAAGAGTTTGCTGCATAATACAAAGTAGGTGCCCTTTGTTTTGAAGGAGACATTATACACTGTATTTTATATGTTTTGTTGATCTGTTATTATTCTTTTGGTGCTTAACCTAACTAAGTTGTTCCCACATTCAAAGCAGACTTTTTATTGGCTAGCTTGGAGCAACTAACGGCAATATTCACAGAGCATTGTCTGTTTTTTTCATTAGCAACAGCCAACCTTGCCAGGGTAATCATTGTGTCCCAATTCTGCCAACTTTTCAGGAAGTGAATGCGTGATTTGTTGGCCAAATTGTTAAGATTAAAGAGAAAAAACAATAGATCAAAGGAAAATGCCGCCACATAAGCATGAACATGTGCGAGTCTCGCGCTAAAGACTTGACAGCCCTGCTGTCCTGGACACTATTATTTTTCCGCGGTTTTTCCCTGTCGTATTTAGCATTTTGGGGGGATGAAATTTCAGCCATTCATCTACCGTTTTTCGTTTTGAAACTGACAAAGTTCCTGGGGTTCCCGTACTAAAATATTAAGAAATATTTTGTTGCATAGTTTCGTGCTCAAGAGCTGTGCAACAAGACATGTCAATACCAACCAATACATCATACCCCCAAATAACGTTTATCGAAAATCTCGGCACGATAAGCAATGTACAATTATACCTCAATCAATGGTATGAGAAATCGATATTTAAAGTACGAGAATCAACACATGATACCAGGCCACCCAGACATGCCAGAGTTATTTTTTCTTTGTTTAAAATATGTACAACAGGACCTGTACAAACCAATTCAAATTCTTGGAATCCCGGATGACTTAATTGAATCGAAATGGCTAACATAGAATAGTGATGAAGGGATTTTTCACTTTCTATTTTGGAAACGTCAAGAATTTTTTGTTACTATAGTCCGTCGGGCATATCGGATTACACATTTTAATTGCCCGAGGCGTAAATGATCTAGTCCCGGGCGTCGGGCTAGTGGATTTTTTAACCCCTGTCTTATGAAATGGCACACAATTGCTTTTTCGGGTATTTAAATTATTATTCAGCTTTTTTATTCTCTATTAATCACATGAATGAACAGTTTTATTCAGTGCCGGCTAAATAGCAAATTTGCTATTTTGCCGGTGCCGGTCAAATAGCAAATTTGCTATTTAGCCGGTGCCGGTCAAATAGCCACTGCCAAAAAAAATCGGCATTTGATTCAATCAGAAACCTTGTGATGTATTATGTAATAGTGATATGTGCCAGTAGCTTAACACTACCACTCATTCCATGTTGAGTGTTCCCCTCATGCACTCCTTGTTGTATATGTTACAGCAAATAGGTGAAACTGGGAATTACATGTAATTACTAAAATTTACTGTAACATATATGTTACTTCGTGGTTTTACATTTTTGGTATGCTCTTTTGGCACCTTTGACATACCTTAGTCAAGGAGAGATAACTCGAAAAGGAAATTGAACAAAAATTGACATATTGACAGATTGACTCAGATATTCACCTGATTTAGTGAAATATAATAGAAAACATGACCTCCAACGGAACTTTTAAAGCAGAAGAAGCAGAGGTAGCAATAATGTGTTTCTAAACAAGGAATGACAACTAAAAGATTTGAAAAACAATAGACACAAAACAAGTCAAAATTTTCTCATAAGTTAACTTTTGATTTGTCTTTTAGGTTCAAACGATATAGGCTGCTGATACACAAGCCTTTGTCTAATAATATTATGGTGTATCATGTTTCTTGTGGTTAGTTCTTCACTTAAGGGTTAGTTATGAAAGTGTGTTCATATCAAAATTGTATTAAAGTTATGAGGCGTTGAGCACAAGGCAACGTTATGTAAACAATACACTTCATCGCTATTTGTCCGCCATTACTGGATATCACACAGGTTCTCGTAAAACTTTGACGTCATAAAACAAAATATTCGACGCCACAATGGAAAAGTGATTGTTGTATGCGTCAAAAGTTCAAGCGTCCTATTAGCGATAAGGTGTAATTATTAGGCAACGTAAACAATAGGTAACGTTAGTGACGTTAGTTACTTAGTAAATGTACAGGGGCTAATACTTGACAAATATATTCATAATTAAAGTACAAGTGAGTTGTTTACCAGGATGAGCAGTATTTAAATATGACAAGTGTTTAAAATATTGTGGAAACCATTGTACAATGGTTAATGAAAATTAAAATATTCCTTGTATTTATGCCCACAGCTCTTACATGTAGTTAAATCATAAGTATTTTAATATAAAGTAAATTACGAGGCGGCAAAAGAAGTTATCAACTTAATGATCGCCGCAATAATCCAGGTAGAATGGTAGAACAACTGTACACTTGAGAGTTTATGGATATATAATACTGTATATATACAAAAGAGATCGACAACCCAACTGTCAGCAGTGACACCTTCAGAAATTATACAGAATTTTAAAATGTCAGAATACAGAATTCTTGTCGGTGGAAAAAATTACTCCTAAATACCTCTATATAACACAAGGTATTTAACTTGTATTTTTGAAAAATTACCTTGAATGCGAACTTCTATTATATTACAATTTGTGAGGTGGGGGTCTTGTCGGGATTGGCCATTTTTTTTATCCGTGACATGAGAAACTAAAATGATTCAGAGTGAAAACAGGAAACAGATCAATTACATGAGCTATTATTTCATTGAGAAGGGGGATACGGGATTCTCACTAAACAATAAGTGTGATCTGGGATTGATCAGCCCCCCTTAACCTGGCCCTTCCCCATGTGATTTGTCATCCTATCTAAAACTCATTAGGTTATAATTTGTAAAACTAAATACAGTAACAACTTATGTTATTTATTCTATTTCGGGTAAGTTTCTGAAATTACACAACTTTTTAATGCAGTTGAAGCTATTTAGGCCCTGTTTAAACAATGTTTCATGCATATTAATTATAATTCTTTAAGAGTAAAATTGAGAAAGGAAATGGGGAAAGTGTCAAAGAGACAACAACCTGACCATAGAACAGATAACAGCAGAAATGTGTCCTCAATCCTATTAGTTAATGACTAGGAGGGGAATATTTATTTTATTATGGCCCCGCAACAAAGTTGTTGGGGACATATAGTTTTACCCTTGTCCAAAATTCTGTAATTCCGTAATTCTGTCATTCAGTCTTTCCGCAAAAAACCATAATAAGTTTTTTTTTCTTCTAAATGGCTTTAGATATTGGACTGATTTTTGGTATATAAGTTTACCATGGTGAGTTACAGACCAAGTTTGAGTTTCATTTTGCTTCACTAATTTTTGTCAAAATATCAGGCTTTGGACATGTTAGACTTTCATAAATTGTTGAAAATCACAGTTATACAGACTTTTTTTCTAAAGGCTTTCAAATATTGGACTGATTTTTGGTATGTGAGTTAACCATGATGAGTTACAGATCAAGTTTGAGTTTTGTTACGCTTCACTACTTTTTGTCAAAATATCAAGTTTTGGACTTTGATAAATTGTTGAAAAACACAGTTATACAGACTTTTTTTCTAAACGCCTTCAGATATTGGACTGATTTTTGGTATGTGAGTTAACCATGATGAGTTACAGATCAAGTTTGAGTTTCGTTACGCTTCACTAGTTTTTGGTCGAAATTACGGGCTTTGGACTTTGAGAAATTGTTGAAAATCTCAGTTATATAGTTTTTTTTTAAGGCCTTAAGATTTTGAGCAGATTTAGTATATGTGAATATAAAAAAGAAGATGTGGTATGATTGCCAATGAGACAACTATCCACAAAAGACTAAAATGACACAGACATTAACAACTATAGGTCCCTACGGCCTTCTACAATGAGCCAAGCCCATACTGCATAGTCAGCTATGATAGGCCCCGATAAGAACTACCATCTTGTATTTGTCCGCATGTGTTGTTGAAATTGCAGATTTTTCAAATTTTTGGAACGGGGCCATTCGTGTCATTTTGACACATCTAGTATTAATTAATCTTTTTTCATTTTCAGGGTCCACCTCCAGAATATAATGAGAGCCAGTATATATCAAACACACAGTCACCACCATCTTATACACAAGGTTTGTTGTCATATTGTCAACTGTTTGTTTATCAAGACATTTTTTTTTTTAATTGCTTTAGTTTAAAGTGAAGATTTTAGACCAGTACCCTATAAAATGTGTGGTCTTCAACCTGGATGTCAACAATGTCTGAATGAACAAAAGCATACCTGCCAACTGTCACTATTTGAGGGGGATATCCCCCATGGAGGCTCCCAAATGGAAATTTTAAAAGAGCAATTTTGTCCACAAATTTAAACAAAACAATTAACTTTACAATGACTTTAGGCTTATAAAAGTATGAAGAAGCCAAAAAACAACATTAATGTATTTAAAGGCCCCCTTGAAGGTTTTTTAGGACTATGACAGCCATCTTGCACGCAAAACCCCCATGGGCATTTTGAAAAGTTGGCAACTTGGCAGGTATGCAAAAGTCTTAATGATGTACAATAATCCAAAGAACTGCAATCAACACTTAATTTGTTTCAAAATGACAAGCTTTTTAAGAAACTAAAAAGATGAAGATATGGTATGATTGACCGAGTCAACTCTCAACAAGAGACCACATTTCATAGAAATTAACTACAATATAGTGATTATTCCATAGGTTACTAAATGGCCTCCGACAATGAGTAAAACCCAAACCAAATAGTCAGCTATAAAAGACCCCAAACATTTCCAAATGACTAATTTTAAACAACTCAAAGATGGAAACTAACAGCATGATTTATGTACAAAACTTAGGTATGAAAAACATATGGAATACAGCAACAAATGACAACCACTGAATAACAGGTTCTTGACTTTGGACAGGCACATACAGAATGTGGTGGGCTTAAAAACGTTTAAACCCTCCTCCTAACCTAGGACAGTGATGTAACATACATGTACAACATAAGAACAAACTATAAAAGGCAGTTGAAAATGTCTTAACTCAACAGATCGATACAAAGCTGAAATACACTAATACAGATCTAAGTATACTCAGGCCAAATAAAATAGTATATGTGGTTCGAGTTACATCTAAAAAAAAGTTAGGGTAGCCCTGGGTAGGTAGGTAGGGATTTTTTAAAATTTTTTATTTATTTTTTACATAGAGTCTTTCATGTCTATGGGAGCAACATTATGACTTTAACAGTGCTTAATGAAAAATGACAAAAAAATCTTTAGGGTATGCTATTTTTAAGACTAAAAAGTAGGGTAGGTAGGGTAACTGGAACCACACAGTTATTGACAGCTAGTACAAAGCCAAAAACATATAACAAAATGGTGTGTTTTGATACTGAATATTCAGAAACTATTTTCATGATTATGTGCATTTATTATCATGATTTGTTTAATAATGTACAAAAATGCAACAGTAACTATTGTGTTTTACAAATATATGTATCAGATATCAAAATGTGAGTTCTAATGATTGTGATATATATAAAAAAGAAGATGTGGTATGATTGCCAATGAGACAACTATCCACAAGAGACCAAAATGACACAGAAATTAACAACTATAGGTCACTGTACGGCCTTCAACAATAAGCAAGGCCTATACCGCATAGTCAGCTATAAAAGGCACCGAAATGACAATGTAAAAACTTCAATCGAGAAAACTAACGGCCTTATTTATATTAAAAATGAACGAAAAAAAAATATGTAACACATAAACAAAGACAACCACTGAATCACAGACTCCTGACTTGGGACAGGCACATACATAATTCCCTAGTAACATTATTTGTATTACTAAAAAACTTTGTAAATGTGCCTGTGTTCTATTATTGCTTTTCATATATTTTAACCATTACAG